>CM024531.1:28741943-28765079 GCA_014182385.1 Eucalyptus viminalis | reverse complement strand
TGATTGTGACATAATTGTGCAATTTCATGTTGTTTAGAAATCGCACTAAGGCAATTTCATGTTGTTTAGAAATTGCGCTAATGCAGTTTCATGTCGTTGAGAAATTGCATTGAGGACCGATAAGAAATAGTGTATATCTTGATCACATGTTGGCACTATTTCTTACTACACTACTAGGCCCATGATTCATGAAAATATAATACTTATTATATGTGATTATGGAAGGTCTTGTGTTGTGGTATTTTCTTAACACATTGATCTCCATAGTCCTATATTGAGGTTATATAGGATTGGATTGATATTGAGATGCCATTATTGGAATATTATTTTTTAAAAGTTGTGGCCACTTAAAACAAAATTTTAGTTATTAACCCGATAGTGTCGTTTTCAAAATAAAATCTTTTTCAAAATAAAATAAGTTAATTAATGTAGCCCAAGTGGGAGAATGTTAGAAATTTCCTATAATATGGGCTTACATTAATTAATTGATTTTCTATTTTAAATAATCGGGTTAATGGATATTCCAATATTTGTAAAACCCTAAAGTGATCGATTCAATTGGGTATTTGGCGATCTATTATTAATTACAGTTGAGCAGCAAGAAGAAACAGAAAGCAATTGTGTTTGACAAGCCCGTAATGGGAAGCCAGCCTGGGACGTTGTAGCTGCTTGACAGGGTTTGCCCCCCCTCTAGTTTATAAAAGCTGTAAAAGGGTAGGTTATACCTATCAGTCTTTAATCCCATTGAGAGCCGGCTATATCGAATAGGACATAGAGGAAGATCTAAGTATTCCAATAGATCCCCGATTATTGAAGTGAAATGTCTTCGAGTAGAAAGAATTACTCAAGCCAAAGTGACGCTTAATTCCGCCGAATTTATGATTTGGTGTTACAATCGTATGGACGGGATCGTTTGTTGTTCTTAATTGATTAAATAATATTCTACATACCAAGCTAGTATTTAGATGCGGCTCCTTCCTCCAAGGGATTGTTGTGCAACAAGCGCTTTGCATTATTGTAATTTTTGCTATATGTGTGAGGTATTTTGAATCAGTAGTGTAGATTATAGGCATAAAGTGATCACACGGAACAACATTTCAATGAAAGGATTCTGCCTCTGCCTCTCTTTCTCCCTTTTTTTTTCCTTTCTTTTGTGCTATGTGAGTGGAGCAATAGTTTCATTGGCAAGACAGTATCTAGTGCAAGATTTCATTTTACACACGACTTGATCGCAATTGAGTGCGTAATTTTACATGTCAATTTTTAGTATTTATGGTGAGAGTTATCAAAATTGTGATCATTGAGCTTCCTATAAAGCGATGGCGTGGGCAATGCGCTAATTGACTTGAAGGAAACGTCCAGAGCCGCCTTCTCGAAGATTTCCAGCCCATCCAACGAGGGAATACTTTCGCAGACCATGGATAACGGGCAATTCCAACCATTGAAATTTGCGGTGATGCCCACGTGACTGAAAGCATTGCGGATTGCGACCGGACCATGCCAAGTCAATAATTCTATCCTGAAATACGCGCAGTTGTATCTACGTCAACATCACCGTGGCTCTCCCGTAACATAATTGGCCAGACAAAAAGTCTTCCAGAGTCGATCAATGGTCAACGTCGACGGCCGAGGTTTGATGGTGGTTTCTCATTCACTGGCGACACGTCTGCAGGAAAAAAAAAAGGAAAAAGGAAAAAGAGAGAGAGTGAAAAGAGAAGCCCTTCAAATGATCTAAGAAATTAACGCCTTCTTATAAAGAGGCTTATGCTAATCACTGAGTATGCTAAATGATTAGGAATAAAAGAATAAGAACCCTCAAATCTTTAATAAAAGATGTGTAATTTCTTACGTCTCCTTAATTGCACATGAATTCATCAGGTTGCGTCCTGTGATGTGACTCATGTGTTTGTGTTACGCGATGTGATGCCACATGACAAGTTATCATTGGTTAAACTTTATGTGACTCGTTAAAGATAACATAACTTGATATGATTATAATATGTTGTAATCTATAGTTACATGTGAGTAAGTAATTTGCATTAATTGTGTCAATTAATTATTACTCATCTTTATATCATGAGAAATAGTCAATTCCATAAAACATGCAGTGAGAAAATTATATGAATAAAATGCCCAAGGAGAATAACCTTTTCCTAGCAAAAGCTATACCAAATTATGCTATAATAACCAAAATCCACCGACTATAACAACAAATTTTCATTTCAAACAACTCTACGGTTCGGCAAGTATTGAATGGACAAAACTCATTGCCGATAATGACTACTTTTTCCTTAAAAAAGAAAAGAGTGCCACTGGTTGCATTTCAGTTGGAAGATAATCTTTCTCTTTTCCTTACCATAAAGCACTGGACGATTGACTGGAGGACACTCTGTCCTTTTCTTTTTATAAAGCACTGAATGTTACTCATAAAACGAGGAACCGAAAACACACACAAGAAAAGTGCTTCAGAACGCTGTCTGAGAAAAATCGACGCCTTCTTGCAAATCCCTTCACAGTTTCCTCTAGCATTGATCCAGCCTCTTGATTCCTTGCCTTGCTTTCATATCTACCCGCTTTCTTGTGCTTTTAGTCATGAAACTCGGAAGCATGAGTTTTGCAGAGCTTCAAGCACGCCACTTGTTTCTTGGAATTGCTCTTGCGCTATGTTTTAACCAAGTCTCCTCCACCACTAATGAAACAGATAGACTCGCGTTGCTTGCATTTAAGGCCGGCATATCCGGAGATCCTTTTGGCATGCTCAACTCATGGAACAATAGCATTGGGTTTTGCCGGTGGCATGGCGTTACATGTGACCGTAGGCACCAAAGAGTTACGGTCTTGAACTTGCAATCACAAAGACTCTCCGGATCAATCTCTCCTCATATTGGAAACCTCAGCTTTTTAGGGGAATTGTTGCTCCAAAACAATAGCTTCAATCAAGAAATCCCTCCACAACTCGGCCAATTGCATCGCCTACATATCCTACAATTGCACAACAATTCATTGGTTGGCGAAATTCCCAAAAACATGTCAGGTTGCTCAAACCTGGTTGTACTCTGGCTCGTGAACAACAAACTGAGTGGAGAAATTCCTGAAGAGCTTGGTTCAATGCTAAAGCTACAAGAATTCGGTTTGGGTGGGAACAACCTAACCGGGAGCATGCCTTCCTTTATTGGGAACTTTTCTTCACTAAAGGAACTTTATTTAACCCAAAACAACTTGGGCGGGAGCATTCCCCAAGTTCTAGGCCACTTGACAAACTTGCAAGTGATTGACATTGCAAGTAACATATTATCAGGTACAATTCCATCTTCGTTACTCAATCTCTCTTCCCTCGTTGTGTTTGAAGCTGAAGAGAACCAAATAGAGGGACTCTTCCTGCAGCCATAGGCCTTAAACTCCCAAATCTTGAATCTTTTAGCATTTCTTTGAACCAACTTGAGGGGCCAATTCCTCCGTCGTTATCGAATTGCACAAAGCTAGGTTGGCTTCTACTAAACGATAATCGATTTTCGGGGAAAGTACCTTTTGGAGAAGTTGTATAAGCTAAGTAGGTTTCTAGTTGGTTATAATCAACTTGGAAGTGGAAAACCTGAAGACTTGAGCTTCCTTTGCTCGTTAACTAATAGCACCAAATTAGAGTTTGTGGGTGGTGGGTATAACAAGTTTGGTGGGGTGTTACCTAAATGCATACGTAATTTATCCACCACTCTCACAGTATTTGCTCTACGCAAAAATCAAATCTCTGGTGAGATTCCAAAAGAAATGGGGAATTTTATCAACTGAGATATTTGCTTATGGGTTATAACCGGCTTTCAGGTGTTATACCCTCAAATTTGGATACTCTACAAGATGTAGGGATGTTGCAATTAAATGATAATAATCTAGGAGGGACCATCCCATCTTCTTTGGGAAATCTAACCAAGTTGATTTCTCTATATCTTGCTGGAAACCACTTTCACGGGCAAATTCCTTCACATCTATCAAATTGCCGTCTCTTAATCTACTTGACCTATCGACAACAATTTGAGCGGTACCATACCCCCACAGCTTATAGGTCTCTCATCATTAGCGATTATTCTGAATTTGTCTTGGAACCATTTGACGGGGATCTACCCATAGAAGTTGGCAACTTGAGAGCCTTGACTGCTTTGGACATTTCAAACAATTTGTTGGAAGGTGAAATCCCAATCAATTTAGGTGATTGCACTGCATTGACATCAATGAGGATGGGGGCAACCTCTTCCACGGCTCCATTCCTCAATCAATCGTATCATTAAGAGGCATTGAAGAATTAGATCTTTCACGCAATAATTTGTCAGGTCAAATTCCAGAATTTTTAGCAGAATTTCGCTTCTTGAAACTTCTGAATTTATCGTACAATAATTTTGAAGGCATGTTGCCACGTGAAGGAGTCTTTAAAAATGTTACCGGTGCTTCTATTATTGGGAACAATAAGCTTTGTGGTGGACTGTCAGAATTTCACCTCCCCAACCGCATCTCCAAAAGCTCTAAGAGTAGAGAGAGATATATAGCGATATTGTCTGCTTCTATTATTTTCGGAGTTTTTGGAATAGCTTTTATATATCTTTGTTGGTCGAAGAAGAAAGTAAATGAACCAATATCAAATTCGAGAAATGATTCACATCCGAACATGTCATATGGAGCACTCCTAAAAGCAACCGACGGTTTTTCTTCAACGAATTTGATTGGTGTTGGGAGCTTCGGTTCTGTTTATCGGGGGATACTCGAAGACAATGGAATTGTTGTTGCCGTGAAGGTGCTTCATTTAGTCCATCATGGTGCTCTGAAGAGCATTTTTGTTGAGTGCGAGGCATTTAAGAACATTAGACATCGAAATCTTTTGAAGATATTAGCAGTTTGCTCAGGTAGTGATTATCAAGGAAACGATTTTAAGGCGTTGGTCTATCAATTCATGGAAAACGGAAGCTTGGAGCGGTGGCTACACCCAAATGCAGCATCATCTCTTGGGAACAAGCTCCCGAGAAATTTGAATTTCATTCAGAGGATAAATATCGCTATTGATGTTGCTTTCGCATTGGATTATCTTCATCACCAATGCCACATCCCCATCGTTCATTGTGATCTAAAGCCAAGCAATATCCTCTTAGATGCTGAGATGGTTGCACATGTTGGCGACTTTGTATTGATGAAATTCCTTCTCGGATCATCCATTGATACCGTAGCTAATCAGATGAGCTCGATGGGTCTTAGAGGGACAATTGGTTATGCTCCACCTGGTACTCTCTCTCTCTCTCCCCTGTGAAGTTTGGTAGCTAATGATAACTCTTATAATCTTAGCCACATTTTGTTTTGATTTGAAGATGCATACTCCAATTTGACTTGCACTATGATCTAAATGTGTGACAGAATATGCAATGGGATGCGAGGTTTCAAGAAAAGGGATGTCTATAGTTATGGCATTCTTTTACTAGAGATGTTCACAGGGGCCAGTCCCACTGATGACATATTCAGAGACAATTTGACTCTTCATAATTTTGTTGCAAAAGCTTTGCCTGGACGAGTGCTTGAAATTACAGACAGCGTTTTGCTTCAAGAAAGAGAGAGCCATTTAGGTCTCTATAGTCCCCAGCATTGGCTTTTTGAAAGCGATGACATATATCGAGATTGTTTGGTTATGCTGTACAATATTGGAATTGCTTGTTCATACAGTGTGCCTGAAAGACGGATGAGGATTAGCGGAATTGCAAATCAGCTGCAACAGATTAGGAAAACTCTTTGCATTGGGTTTATATGGAGAAGATGAACTACCGACAGCTTATGTTTAGCTGTTATCCTAGAGTTTTATAAGCAAACGGAATCAGACAGGTAAAATCTATGACTGAAGAGCATCTATTATTCTTTTTTCGTCAAAAATGGTAGTTGATCGTTATTCTCCATCTGTATCCATACATAACTAAGCTAGCACCAGGCCCATGGTGCACACCCATTCTTGAGTACGGTTGGTTTACTTAGAATTCTGTTTTGGTGCCACAGTATTTTAAATTGAATCCAACATAAATTGCCTCGCTTCATTTTCTCTTTTTTGTTTTATTGTTTTTCTTTTCCACTAGTATGATTCTCATTAAGAGGCATTACAATTGATTAGTTGTTGGAAAATTTATTCAAAAGATTCTACTATAGACGATACGGTTACTCTGATGGGTGAATAAGGACGTATATTTTCTGGATTCAGCATTCTAGCATGCGGTAATCTGAAGCTCGTATTGACTGTTGATGCGCATAGTAGGAATCATTTCGGTAAATTGCCTTTTTTATGGGGAAAACACTAAATGACATATACATAAAACCTATAAGAGATATATCGACAGCCACTTATTTCACAAGGGGATTCATTAATACATGAATAAGCAACTTTGGAAGGTAAAACTAACTAAGTCGAGAAATTACTAATCACCAATATACTTAAACTTACTTCTCTAAATAAATATTGGTTTTTAGCATGGAGAAGTTACTGAGTTTGAGGAGTTTGGAAGTAAAGTTATTTTTTATCATGACAAAATTAGTAGTCATTGAAATGGAGACACCTTCTTTCCCCGGTAAAAAGTTACTGTGTTAAACGACTTAGTATGTTCACCACTCAATATATACACATACCTTCATTTCATATGAGAGTTATTAATCATGCGGAGAAATTATCAACTATCAATAGGTGGACAGTTAATTTTCCTCTTAGAAAGTTACTATTCAAATTGAAATGTAACTGGAGATAGATAGATACATACATGCATACATGCATACATGCATACATGCCTTCCGATTTTGTCTCTAACTGATTAGTAGGTTTATCAATCAACAATAAAATGATTTGAACTGATTAAGCTGTTGTTAGTCAAGTGATAGTCGTTGATGACTACGACCTGCTCATCAATCACGCTTCATCATTTGTCTCTGTTTATTTTCCAGGGGGACTTCAAGATTTTGTGGGCACTGGTTAACTTCAAGTCAAACATCTGGAAAGCCACCTAGATGGATCCATCATCCATTCTTTAATACACGCCCTTGCCCAAAGAACTTGTTTTATGTATGCCAACATCTTTACTAATCAAGCTTATAGCATTTGAAAATGCGCAAGTATGCTTGAAGACAAAAACTGAGCTATATAGGAGTATCACAAACGCTTTTTGTAATAATATCAATAATGTGATCCCATTCAGTTTATTATTGCCCACATTAATTAATTTTGTTGATGTCTTATTGTCCACATTAAGTTGCGTGATAACTATGGTGATTGCCTAATTTTAAGATAACTATCTTGATGGAAGATGTTATTTGAAGTGGTGCATATAAATAGGTCATCTAAGCCAAACCTTCTCATAATCCGAAAATACACTTTCAACTTCGAGAGGGTAATTAGCTGGAAGTACCCATTCACTGATTGTTCAAGACTTTGTGTATTTGGTTTTCGACTTCATCAATGGCTAGAGATTAGTATAGAATTTTTCACGTTTTCACGCATTCGATCTTGACTATGCATGAGTTTTGTTTATCCATTTATAATCGGAATCTTCAGTCTTTCACAAACCAGTACTTTTATCGTAGCATTCTGTCACTTTACATGTCTTCCCCTATTTTCATTCGCCTTTAGGAGATAATCACTGCCGATGTTTCACCATCATCTTTACATGATGATATCATATGCTGCAAGAACTATTCTGAAGTTGACCGAGCTTCTTGAGATATACGTTTCAAGTACTGTTATTCTTCATTCCGAATGGACACATTCTTCCGGAGCAGCTTCTTTCTACCTTCAACGTGCGATTATCCTGAAAGAAATGGAAAGGAATACAAAGCATAGAAAAGAACAGCTGAACTATATATTGATCATGTGAGGGGAACATCAAGGTGGCTAAACAAAAGGATAAACTAAAATTATGTGGTATCTCTTTGTATCAAGCCCGCCCTCCTGCGAAAGGGGCTGCGACGCGGTGATAAAAAAGTGGAGCATTATTCAGGTGAGCAACAGTAAGAGTAGTCTGCTATTCATCTATTGAGTGGCTGAACTTGCATTGCAGAATATAATCACTTTGTCGACTTGGGGCCCTGTTTTGCGATTCCCATTCGCCACTAGCTGTTCCCCGCCTTGTAATTGCCTTCATAACTCGAATCAGCACACATCATATGCTACGATATATCTCTTATTTCTTCTCGCCTTGCTTCCATACATACCCACTTCCCCTTTGAGTCATGAAAATTGTAAGTTCTAGGTCACTTTGATGCTTCTCGGTTTTGTTCTTGCCATGTGCTTTAACCAAGTCTACTCCACCACATAAAAAAGAACTGCAAATTTGCGCTGCTAGCTTTTAGGGCATGAATGACCGGACATCCCTTCAATGTGCTCAACTCGCAGAATAATAGCATTGGTTTTTGCTAGTGATTTGGTGGCACATGTAGTCAGAGACACCGAAGGGTCCTGGTTCTCAAATTGGGAGCACAAGGACTCTCTGTCCTGGTACCGAACTTGGGAGCACAAAGACTCTTGTCGATCTCTCCTCAGTCCTCATACTAAAAACCTCAACTTCTTGAGGGAATTGCAGCTCAAAAACAATAGTTTCGATCATGAAATCCCTCTACATGTCAGCTGGTTGCACCACACCAGCGTGTCTTACAACTAGGATGCCAATCATTGGCAGGTGAAATTCCCTAAACATATTAGCTTGCTCTAACCTTGTTGACCTCATCCTTGTACACAACCAATTGGAGAAATTGTAAGAGTTTTCCTAATGTGGACTACATAAATTGATGTTGTAATTTACGGTTTTACGGTTACCGTAAAACGGGGTTGGTCTAAGGTGAGATAGAAGGTTTCTTAATTAGTCTAATATGGGGCTGGCTAGTGTGGGTCTAGTTGAGCCTGGCTCGTAATGGGAGGGCTTGGTTGGAAACTTTATAAATAGTGCTCAAGTCTCTCCTCTAACTCTAATTCTCACATGTATTCTCACATAAGAAGCATTAACCTAGCGCTAAAGGGTGAGGGGGCCGTTTCATTGAGCCAGTGATACAGAGGGCATCATCCGAGCTGTATACTGTTACTAGGCAATGTTCATCATACTTTTGTTCAAGTGTTTCAAGGTCTTCTGGTGATAGAACTGGTTGAACTGGCGAGATGTGGATGCGGAGGCTTCCTCATATGCCCAGTGAGATGCTTCTTCCTCGGCCCATTTTGTGTTGTCATTTCTTGTAGTGTCGGCAGGAATGCTTGGCTGAGGCCAATTGGATGGCTGTGCATAAAAGGATGTGTCCACATTTTGAGATAAGGACGAAGGTCCTTGATCATAGGGATCTTGGGAAAGAGGACCTCCCCAACGTGCATAGGGGTCTTGAGTAGATTGGATAATATCATCTGCACCTATCATTTCATGTTCCTGGGATGAGGTAGCTTGCCTGAATTCTTCGAGTGCTTCCTTAGCTTCTGGTACTAGGTCATAATGATCCCATGCAGTGGGTACATTATAGTTCCAGACATCTTTAGGAATGGTTTTGTTTTCTTGGCAGAGAATTCTCTGGAGTTCTTGGTATTGGTCTTCACAACATCCAACAGGTACTGGATAAGATTTGTGAATTCGAGCTTCTCTGCTATCCAAATGAGGTTTATAGGATGTGGTTTCTATATCCTGTGGAGCATTGATAATGTTGCCATTATTTCTGAAAAAATGCCATGGTCGTCGGAAAAACAAGATAGTATGGACTTCAGGATTTGGTGTCATGGTTCTTAGTTCTTTCTCCAAGAGGTGTTTCCAGTGAGTGGGAGGATAGAACCAGTTGAAAAAGTCTAAGAGATTCTTATCATTTTCCTTTTCGATGTTTCTTCCAAGTGAGATTATCCTAGTGAGGTTAGCAATGAATCTTCTGGTTGGAATCTCAATAGTTATCAAGTACTTATTGGTTAAGTACCATAATAACCATCTGAGTTGATAAGGGAAATCATCTTCCTTCCAGATTAGAGGATGAATGAACGGGTAATCTGAATTTAATCCAAAAGGATAAAGAATCGAACCTCCATTGAATCTGAATAGATCTGTGTGGCACCGCCACATGAGGTTTTCAATGTTTTCAGTGAGGCTGTCATTCTGAATTTGTTCTACAATCTCCTGGGGATATTTTTAGCTTGGCAAATCTTTGATCTTCTCAATCTTGTATTTTACTCCATGATTGAGTATATGGAAAGCAGGCCTCTTGATGTACATGTTGATTTCGGCTGGTGCTTTTGGTCTTAACAAGAAGTCACCAAGCACATTCTTCTTTCCAGGAATATATTTGGTTTCAAAAGAGTATATTGAAAACCATTCAGCCCATCAAAGCAGTTGAGAATTTGGAATCTGCTTCTGTTTAAACTTGGTCATCTGAGGGAAAGATGCCATGTCTAATTCTACCAGGAAGTGATGGTCGATGAGATGAAATTCAAACTTTTTTATTCCATTTTTTACCGCCAAGATTTCTTTAAAAGTGGAATGGTAATGCATCTTAGCTTGAGAAAACTTTCCACTTTTTATAAGCACAGAGGTGTCTCCTACCATCAATTTCTTCAAGCAAGATGGCTACCCAGTATTCATCACTAGCGTTAGTTTGAAGAATTCTTTATCCTATTGATGGTATTTGCAATGGTGGGAGATTCTGCATAATCTCCTTAAGCTCAGCTACTGCTTTAGTCTGAGAATTTCCCCAAGGTGGGAGATTCTTCTTCAGCATGGATTGCAAATGAATCAAGAGTTTGGCAATGTTCGGGACAAAATCCATGAGATAATTGATTATCCCAATAAATTGCTGAACTTGTTTTATAGTGAAGTTGTCTTCAGGAAACTTCAATAATTCTTGAGCAATATGTGGCCTTGGATAGTATGTACCTTTGTTAAGGTGCATACCAAAGAATTCAATTTATGTCTGGGCAATATTCATCTTTCTTTGAGAAAGCATGATGCCATGCTTCTTCACTATTTCTGCAAATTGTTCAAGAAGTTGGCAATGCGACTGCTCATCAGGACTGTAGAGTAGGATATCGTCAATGTATACCTTGCTGCACTTGACAGGATTGGTTGGAAAATTCGACACATGGCCTTTTGGAAAAGGGATGGTGCTACTTTCAGGCCAAAAGGAAGAACTTTCCATTGGAAGTGCTGGTTTGGAATACAGAATCCTGTTTTAGGTCTGTCTTCAGGGTGAATACCCAATTGCCAAAATTCGGCTTTGAGGCCGAATTTGGAATAGATGTGGGCTTTGGATAGTCCAGTAAAAAGGGAATTTCTGGATGGTAAAGGGAATTTATCATCCTGAAGGAAAAGGTTAAGGGGTTGGTAATTGATTACCAATCTCATTTTCCCTCTGTTATGCTTAGCACGCTTATTGACATAGAAGGCTTCACAAGCCCATTGAGAATTGGAGATTTCAATGAGGCTTTGTTGCAATAGTTCAGAGCATTCCCTTTGAGCTAAAGCCAAATGTTCTAGCTTCATTCCCATATGACTCGCCTTTGTTGGATTGATGTCTTTGTTCTTTTTGAAAGGGAGGCGAACAAAGAACTCTGGACATTCCCATAGAGGATGAGAACATTTATAGGCGAACTCAGAGTGAGATTCTGAATAAGATTTCAATACTTTTTGCATAATCGGATCTAATAGACTCATTTGAATGGAAAAGAATCTCTGAATATTGACAACTTCAGAAAATTGGTCTTTATACTTGAGACCTTTTTTAGGAATGATGCGAAGCTATGAGATTTGAGTCATAATGTCCCAGCCAATGATTAAATCTTTATTGGGAAGACTAGATCCAAAGATTTTTGTGGTTAAGGAACACTGGGGGAAGAAATGAACAATCACGAGAGTGGTTCTGACATTTGTAGAGAAAGTGTCTCCTGAGGCAGAGTTGAAACATCGGACATAAGAAGTCCAATATTCTTCAGGAAGAACTTTAGTATCCATAATTGAACAACTTGCTCCAGCATCAATTAGAGCAATAACATTGATAGGTTTGGCGAACTTTGAGGTGAAGATTTTTACAGGAAAATGGGGACAATGAGTTTGGCTTGAGAATATGTCAGAGCTTGGTTCAAAAGATGTGGGTGATATGTGAAAAATATCTTCAGACTCTGAATCTGATTCAGGTTCACTGGAAGTTTGGTAACAAGGGATGACACAAATAGTTTGTTTAGTCGGTTCTTCATCGGCAGAGAATAAGGATTCGATATCATCATTTTCAAGAGAAATACCAGTCTCTTTCTCAATATGATGGATTAGATGATTTTGACATTTTCTTGCTTGGGGACAATTTTTGGCAAAATGTCCTTTCTGGTTGCAGATGAAGCATCGATTTGATTTTTTGTGGCCCGTACGATCTTTCCTTTTGTGTAAGTATCGCAATTTCTTTTTCTTCGGAAGTTCTTGTGGCCATGTTTGGATTTCTTTATCCAGAACTTCTTGAAGTGCTTCTTTTTTCGGGAAACTTTTCCACAAGTACCATCGCAATTATGCTTGGAGCATTTGATCTTTAGCTTCTGGCGAGAGTAGGTTGTCTCAAGTTCTCTGTCATCTATGATGTAAGTTCGGACCATTTGGCGCTTTAAACACAATTCTTCAAGGCACAAATGGATTTCTTGTTGGATTTCTCCCAATGGAATCTCATGTATTCTTCTTTGTTTTCCAAGAAAAGATCTTTCAACCATTTGAGATAATTCATTAGGAATAGAAGTCGTAGACATGCTTTAGATTTGGATCAGCTCCAACGGTAAAAGAGTTTTAAGCATTTCTCAATAATGCTTATCAAGATTTTTTTTTTTTGTGGAGAGAGCAGCACTTTCTTTCAAAGAATTCTCTCCTTTTTATCTCAATGAGATCAGTAGGTTTTCCAAAAAAGAAGTGGTATAAAAGGGTAATGGCATGACTAAAATCAAGTGAGCAGAGGAAATGGATTTGGTCTTGTTTGGCCACTGATTTCCACCAAAGTTTGAGACTACCTGTGAATCTTGTGACAAAGTTAAAAAGGACATCATTCATATCATGGTTGGTAATGGTTTGGGTATTAAACCAAGTGTGGAATTCCTCAAGTCGTTCTGGCCATTTGTGATAAGGAATATCATCAATGGTAAAAAACTGTTTTGATGTCGCATACACGTTTTGTTTGGGGTTTCTTGTCTGAACAAGTTCAGGTTCGGAATTGTTTGATTCCATATCCTGATCTGGAGGATCAGCCATGAATATGGATGAAGTTATAGGTGCAATAGGAGAGGAATCAATATTAGGGATTGAGAAGAGAAAGATACAGAATCTGATTCAGTATCACAGATGTTTGGGAAAGTCTGTTCTGCTGGGAACAGGATCTGGTTGTTTGGAATGACAGGATCAGTTTGCTGGATTGCAGGATCAGGTTGTTGCTCCTGATTGCTCAAATCCTTCAAAAAGGATTCCAATGGATTATATAGCATCATCTGATCTGGGTTTTCCCTTATAATGACACTGGATTGTGGTAATTCTTTCTCTTTCCCTCTTTCTTTCCTTGCTCGGTTCAATTCTTTGAGACGATTTTGCATTTTTGCCACACTCGTTTCCTTTTTGTAAGGATCTGGCGACGTTGGTAAAGATGGACGTTTGGGGTGGTGGAGGTGGATACTCTGTCCGCACTTGGATTGAAAATGGATTGAACTGGTTGAACCTTCCTTCTTCAAGAATCTGGATCTGCCGTTTGAGTTTTTTTATTTCCAGCTTAGGGCTCTCTAGATAATGATACCCTAGATGTTGTCCTGATTCCAAGGCATGAAGCCTCTTTTGGAACTCAGAAAGCATCTTCTTAGTGGTATCATCATACTTTCAAAGATCTTGTTGCACATATCCGATTTTGGAATCGATTGCTTTGAACGCATTGTTTTGTGCTAATAAAGTCTCCGATTGCCAATTTAGAACAACTTCAGTAGCAGGAGTTCTTTTATGTCTTCCATGTTCATCCACATCAGTGGGGGCAGGTATCTTAGGAGTATGACGATATCTGCCTTGTGGATCAATAAACTCTTCTGGAGCAGGAAATGAGAGTTTGGGACTTTCTCGGACAAGAGGAGGAAAGTCCGTTTCATGGAACATGACGATGGAAGAAGTGGGTGGTGTTTCTGCTGGAGCCTCGAGTGGGTAAGATTGCTTCTTGGCCCACTTTAGAATTGGCTTATAGAACGGGGAGAGAGCTTGTCTTTTTTGTGAAGAAGATGGTAGGGGTGATTTTGGTGGATCTAGTGAAACTTGAGGTGTAGCACTGAATTTTGGTGGTGGAGGTGGTGCATAAGAAACCAGAAACTGGTATTTATCACATTCACCAAGAGTATCAATGGAAGGGTCTCCGTTTAAGTACCTTTGGTACACCGTATCCTTTGTCTTTTTCCGTCGAGGTGGAGGTTTTGCAAAAGGATCTACCTCGTTAGGGGAATTTGTGCAATAAGAACATTGACAAAAAGGATCCCAAAAACAGTGACCATATTGGTCCTTATAGTAATGGACAGGATGTCCATCACTATTGAAATGTCTAACAAGCTTTTTTGGATCTGGCTTGGAAATTGATTCAGGAACACATGGTTCAATCATGAAGAGGGTTTGGAAGATAGAATGATTTTCTTCCTTTTCCTTGCCAAATTTGATGGAAACAGTTCCATCTTTTTTCCGGACTAACTCAGAATTCGTAGACTGAAAAGGCTTGTTATGCTGGTGTAGCCTTTCATAGTTGGTGATCTAAGTTTCTGGAAGGAGCTTGGCCAACATGTCCTTCGGGATCTGTCTAGGAACATGGATGCAGGACGCCTGATCATTCTGCATGGAGATAAACAAAGCATCTTCATTACCATTATTGAAGTTTAGATCAAGAGCATGGTTCTGCACTCGATAAACCATCTGGTAATGTAGTGTTGCAGCTACAGAGTTAGCAGTTTGAGGTGCTCCAGTGAGCTGGACTTGGACTTTTAAAAAAGAGAGTAGCTGGGGGTCTGAAAGAGTGATGTTGAAGTTTGGATATAAAGTCACAAAGACTGTTCCAGCATTCAAAGTGGTTTGAACAGTACCGATGCAAGCATGCTGGTATTGTAAAAACCTAGTATCTAACAATGCGATTCTTGCCACAACTGGTAAACCTTTACGACCATGGAAAGTAAGAGCTAGATGAACAGCTCCATAATGAACATGAGAATATCCTTGTTGAGCCCATTGTCTAGGAAACTTTGGAGGGATTTGAAGAGTAACGAAATATTCCTTTTCAGTGGCAGGAATAGGATGTTGATCAAACTTGGAGGACTGTATGTGGCATCCCAAAAAATTTAAGACAACCTCTAGATGTATTAAAGCCCATGATTAGGTAATGAAATTACCTATGGTTTATGCTTTAACCATTGGTTTTCTTTTAAGACCAAGTGTTATATATTTGTGTTCATGAGTTATTAAAATTAGTATTATAGGATAAATTAATAAGAAGAATTTATTCTTGGCTATGCACCTCATAGATTTAATCCCTATAGATTAAATGTTACAAGATTATGGCCATATTAAATTGAAAATTTGAAATCTATAAAAGAGAGAATTAAAAATGAATTATTAAAAGTGAAATTGGGGTTTATTAGGGTTGAACTTTAGGCCCAAGGGTATTGGACCTAAAGTGGGCCAAATTGGCTTGGCCCATGAGGCCCATGAAGAGGGCTGCCGTTGGCCACAAGGGGGAGGAGCTGGCCCAAACCCTCAAGCCCATCATGCATGGGATTTGCCAAGTGGCAAAAAGAAGGCTTCATCCATTGGTCTTCTTGGGTGGCTTCTAATGATGGCTAATGATGGTATTGAGGGGGGAATAAGGGGAAGGAGTGACCGGTTATGGGGGGTTGTCGTCCATAAGGAGAGAGAGAGAGAGGGTTGCCGAGAGAGTGAGGAACCGAGAGAGAAAGGGAGAGGCCGCGCGAAGGAGGAAGTCCGCTCGTCTGTCGCCCGTTGCCATGCGTCCGTCGCTTGTCGCCATCCGTGTGCTCGTGTTTGCTCGGTCTAGAGGCAAGTTGGGATCTATATTCTGCTCTTGCATGTTGTATCTTGCTTATGTGTTTGAATGGTGGTGAATCTCGGACGTTTAGGGTGTGAGAAACCGAAGCTTGAGTGTGTTGTTTTTGAAATAGCATTCTGTTTTTGAGTATACCGCCTGACCCAGAATGTTGTAGAGGCTTGCATGTGGGTTTTGAGTCTGATTTTGGCTTCGACTTCTTCACGAAAGTTGTAGACAACATCTACGAAAACGCCAGATCTGAAACTGTTTTGTCGACCTCTTGGTGGTTTTGTGTGTTGCATGTCACTTTTTACTGAGAAAATCACTTCAACTTCTTCACAAAAGTTGTAGAGAACATTCTAAAGACTAACATACTAAAATTTGAAGCAAAACTAACAAGTGTAGCCTAGTGAAACGATTTTTCCTTTGTAGACGATAGATCTGGAAGTATTGTACTGGACTCCAGCGACTTCATGAACTATAAAGTGACTATCCGTTGAGAATATTACCTAGATCCCTTAATGAAAGTTGTAGTGGACCTCTTGAGGCAAAACATATAAAAAATTTAGAGGAAATTAAGGAAGATAAGTAGGTGAAACCTTGATTTTTCGGAGACAGCTAAACTGGACTGTTCGGTACTAGGAACAGGGGCTTCGACCGTCCATAGTTAATTATCTAGGACGAATCTTGTGGCATCCCAAAATTCAAGTCATCCTCTAGAGGAATTAAAGCCAATAATTAGGTAATGAAATTACCTATGGTTTATGTTTTAGCCATTAGTTTTCTCTTAAGGCTATGTGTTATGTGCTTGTGATCATGAGTTTTTAAATTAGATAAATTAATGAGAATAATCTATGATTGGCTATGCACTTTATAGACTAAGTTTCTATAAATAAAATGTTACAAGATTTTGGCCATGTAGAATTTAGTAATTTAATTCTTAAAATAAAGGATAGAAAAATGGGAAAATTTGATTTTTATTTAGGTTGGGCCTTAGGCCCAATAGCTTGAGCTCTTAATGGGCCAAGATGGCCGGCCCATTAAGGCCCAAAGAAGTGTGACCGTTGACCAAGGGGGAGGAGAGTGGCCGGCCCAAGCCCAAAGCCCATCTTGCATGTGTTGTGACAAGTGGCAAGAGGAGTTCATGTATTGGCCAATTTGAGAGGCAACCTAATCATTGCAAATGATGAGGAATTGGGGGAATAAAAGGGAAGAGGAGAGAGCGAGGTGGCCGGTTGTTCGGCCAAGTGAGAAAGGGAGAGAGAGAGAACCGTGCGAGAGAGAGAGAGGCCGAGAGAGGAGAAGCCGAGGGGGAGAGGAAGGAGCTCGCCGTCCGTCCGCCCGTCGCCGCCCGTGTGCCGCCCGTTCGCCGCCGTGTGCTCGTCGCTAGCTCGGTCTAGAGGCAAGTTGGGAATCCACTTTCTACTCTTGCACCAATGCCTTGCATGTATGGTCGGAATCTAGGACATTTGGAGGCATGGGAGTGAAGCTAATGTGTTTTGTTCTTGAGTTGCATGCTGTTTTCGCATGAACCGTTTGAGCCAGAACTTTGTGAGAGCTTGCATGCATGTTTTGAGTTCGATTTTGACTTTGATATCTTCATAAAAATTGTAGCTAACATCTTAAAATACAACATACTAAAATTTGGTGCAAAATTATGGAGATTTAAGGGGTCAAACTCTCATCCTACGGAGATGCTAGATCTGGAATGTTTTCGCATGAACCGCATGAGTCAGAATCTTGTGAGAGATTGCATGCATGTTTTGAGTTCGATTTTGACTTTGATCTCTTCATGAAAGTTGTATCCAACATATTAAAATATAACATACTAAAATTTGGTACAAAATTATGGATATTTGAGGGGTCAAACTCTCATCATACGGAGACACCAGATCTGGAACGATTTCACTGACCTTTCGGTGGATTTGTGGTTGCATGTTGATTTTTACTAAGAGTCTCTTTTCGACTTCTTCATGAAACTTGTAGAGAACATCTTGAAGTTTAACATACTAAAATTTGAAGCAAAATGAACAATTTTAGCCTAGTGAATCAACTTACTCTTGAAAACCGTAGATCTGGAGACGCGGTACAGGTTACCCGAGACTTCATGAACCCATATGGAGACTCTCCTTTGGAAATTTGACTTAGATATCTTCATGAAAGTTGTAGGGGACATCTTGAAGTAAAACATATCCAAATTTCAGAGGAAAATAAGAAGAATAGGTAGGTGAAAACTCAGTATTTCGGAGAAGCATGCACTGGACATTTCGGTGTTAGATCCAGAAGCTTCGTGTGACTGTAGAAAATAATATAAAAATAATTTGGCTTAGAAGTCTCATGAAAAATATACTTTAGTGTCTTGGCTATAACCTGGTAAAATTTCATAATTTTCGGAGGTCTTTTGGATATTTTAATAAAATTATTTCGGAAACTGTGCATTCTGTTTTTATCTGAAATTACATGCTGTATTTGTGTGAATTATAATTTTGTGTGGAATTTGATTGGCCTTGTGTTTTTCATGAAATTATTACCCTATTGTCTTGTCTATCATTAGCCTTAATTTCATGATTTTTGAGAATTACATGGATATTTAATTTAAATATTTTCAAAAATGATACAAGCTGGAATTTAAATAAATTTAAAAAAAAGGGGCATGATAAATGGACTATTTTAAATTGTATGAATTCCATGAATTTTAGCTTTATGGATGATTGTACCTTGATGCATGTATGATGATGACTGATAATGCATGTATAGATTGAATGATGAAAGTGATTTTATTTGCCATTGCATCATGTGCCATGCTAAGTGAGACCTAAATTGGTAAATGTGGACAATGATAAATGAGGAAACTGTTATGGCGGATGATAATGCCCTAGGAGTATCAGGATGCCCGGGATGGGGGGTGCCGGATGCCCGGATGCTCGGAATGTATAGAGATACATGGCCGGATGGCCCTGGGAGTATCAGGATGCCCGGAATGGTTGGGTGCCGGAAGCCTCGGAGGTCTTTGCCCGAGGGGATGCCTCGTGATGCCAGTTCGGATGCGAGATGCCCGGAATGTGGGGGTGCCGGATGCCCGGTGGCCTTAAGTGGCTGAATGCCGGAAATTTTTCTCGCGATGCCAGGATGGGGTGCGAGTGTAAAGTATGGGATGAAATTGATGATCCCGAGAAAGAGTGATGTTGTGATCGAATTGAAAGTAAAAAGTGGAAATTGGATCATGCATACATGACATGATATTATGATGATCACCTATGGCATGACGACATGTATATAAGATATGATAATGATATGCATATATGACATGATATGATGATGATCACCTATGGCATGATGACATGTGTATGATGTGATGAGATCACCTATGGTATGATGACATGTATATGATGTGATGAGGATCACCTATGGCATGATGATACATGTGTGTGACATAATGATGATCACCTATGGCGTGATGACATGCATATATAACATGATATGATGACGATCACATGTGACATGATGACATGTATGTGTTATGATTGTGATGAAGATGTAGGATGGTATATGCATGGCTTCGAGGTAAGTATGCTTGGATGCATGAGTGACATGTATGATGTTGTGATTGTATTGTATGATGCATTGAGTGGTTATTGGATTCCTTTACCTGCTGAGTGGTTGTACTCACTCCTTTCAGGGACCAACATTTCAGATTAGCAGCATGCCGCTCCTTGCTGTCACGCGGGGCGTATTTTATGGCTTACCTTCGGATGTAGAGGTCGAGTGCGAGGAGTTTGACTGTCCTTCTGTTCCTGGTCTTACGTATATTCGAGTGCGCTGTTTAGTTATGTACGATGTGGGCCTGGCTGGGGGCCCTGTTGTCCAGGAGTTCATATCCGTCCATGTTCGACGCAATGGAGCGATGTGTGGGATGCTGCCGCCGCCACCGCCTGATGCACCGGGATGGGTGTGAGGGCCCGTGCGTGTCAAGTAGGAGCTGAAACTTTTTGGGATGGTTAGCCAACACTAGCGATGGGGGATCTTACACGATAGTCGTAGTGGGTTGAGTGTTTCTTTTTGGGTTATGGCCAAGTGTGGCTTTGTGTCCTGGCCTTTCTTTTGATGTACCGACCCAAGGAAACCCATCTTGAAAATATGTAAATAAAGTGTCGTGGCTTTGTCTTTTCTCATGATGATTAGTGGTGTGCAATTGTATCATGGTTGTTGGAGGGAGAGATGGCGATGTTATATTTTGCTTCCGCTAATGAGTCGCGCTGGGACCGTGTTCGAAAAAAAATGTCTATGATTTACGACGCTTCTTCTAAGAGGTATGGCTAGTGTTCCATTAGGTGTAACGTTAGGTGCCTGTGGCGACCCTAGGTGGTTCAGGGTGTCACAAATCTGGCCTAGATGTCTTCATGAAAAATCTACCTTATGGTCTTGAATATCACCTGGTAAAATTTCATAATTTTTGGAGGCCATTCGCGTATTTAAATCGAAATATTTCAAGAACTGCACAATCTGATTTTATCCGAATTTTGCAAACTGTATTGTGTGAGCTATATCTTCTTGTGTGAAGTTCTTTTGGGCATGTGTTCTTCATGGAATTGCTAGCTTTATGTCTTGCCTATCACATGTTCTGATTTTATAATTTTTGAAGATCATATGGATATTTAATTTATATGTTTTCTGAAATTGTGCAAGCTGGAATTTGGTAAATTTCAAAAAGTCATGATGTATGGATTGTTCTAAGTTGTATGGACCCCATGGATTGTGTTGTCATGAGTGATTGGACCTTGCTGCATATATGATGATGATTGGAACTACATATAAGAATCAAATGCTGAAAATGATATTGTTTGCCATCATATCATATGCCATGTTAAAATTGAGCCATAATGAATGTGAACTATGATTAATGAGAAGGCCGTCGGAGGTGTGAGCCGATGACGCCCCGGGAGTGTCGGGATGCCCGGCCAGGGAGTGTAAATGCCGGATGCCCGGTGGCCTAGTGGCGTAATTCCGGAGGGTCCTCGGGAGTTTCGAGATGCCCGGAGAGTGAGGGTGCCGGAAGCCCGGAGGTTTGAGCCGGGGGATACCTCGTGATGCCAGTTGGGGTACGAGATGCTTGGAGGGTGTGTGCCGGATGCCCGGAGGTTTGTGCTGGAGGTTCCTCGCTATACCAGGTGGGGTGCGAGCGATAAATGTGGGATGCAAATACTGGTTCTGGGAAAGAGAAATGTGGCGGTTCAAAATGAAAGAATAAAATTTGGAAATTGAAATTGAATTATGCATGGTATGACAACATGTATGCATGGATGCATGATGATGAGTGCATGGATGTATGTGCACCTATGGCATGATGGTAAGTACATGGATGTATGTGCACCTATGGCATGATGGTATATGTGACATGATGATGGTAAGTGTATGACATGATGGTGATGATTATATGAGGATGTATGTACATGCGGTATGATGACATATGCATGGTATCAAGGTAAATTATGCATGGATGCTTGAATAACATGTGTTATGCTATGATTGTTATGACTGTATTGTGATGCATTGAGTGGTTTATTGGGTTCTTTACCTGTTGAGTGGCTGTATTCACTTCTTCGCGGACCAACATTTCAGATTAGAAAGATACCGCTTCTTGCTGTCACGCGGGGCGTCTTTTACGGCCTTCCTTCGGATGTGGAGGTCGAGTGTGTGGAGATCGACTGTCCCACCATCCCTGGTCTGACGTTCATTCGAGTTCGCGCATTAGTGATGTATGACGTAGGCCTGGCTGAGGGCCCGGTCATTCAGGAGTTCATATCTGTTCACGTTCGTCGAGACGGAGTGATGCGGGGGATGTTGCCGCCGCCACCGCCTGACGCACCGGCATGGGTGTGACTGCCTGCGCGTGAGAAGTAGGAGCTGCAACTTTTTGGACAATAGCCGACACTAGTAGATGGAGGATTTTGCATGATCGACATAGAGGGTCGAGTTGTCTCTTTTTGAGGTTATGGCTGAGTGTAGTCAAAAGTCTTGGCCCTTCTTTTTTTATACCGACTCGAGAAAATCCATCATGAAAATATGTAAATAAAAGTGGCTCGGCTTTATCTTTTCCTATGGAGATTAGTGATGTGCATTGTATCATGATAGTTGGAGGGAGAGATGATGACATTTCAATTATGCTTCCGCTAATAAGATGCGTTGGGACATATATAATATATATATGTGCCTATAAGTTGAAATGCTTCTGCTAAGAGATGTGACTAGCGTTCATTAGGTATAGTGACAGGTACCTGTGGCGACCTTAGGTGTTTTGGGGTGCCACACTGTACATACTCCTTTACTTCCTTTGGGGTCTGTCGGATCAGTTGGCGGATAGAACGGATTGGGGAAAATGATGAATGAGGTTTATCAAAAGCGAAGTAAGGGTTCATGAGAGGAAGTTGGGTTTCAAAAATCTTGGTTTCATCACTAAGAGAGACTTCATAGAGATAATCTATCTTAGAAGCATTGGAAACACGAAAATCTGAAGGGGTTGAGGATGATGGAGATGCAGCAAGAGAAACTGGTGCTTCGAGAATTTCTGGTTCTGTAGACATGATGTGAAAAGATCTTCTTAGCACTGGATTCACCTACCAAGCGCATGGAACGGATAACATTACAAATGAAACCATGGCTCTAATGCGTGGATATCGCTTTTTCGCTTCCGCTTCAAGAATGATGAATCCCAAAACAGGTGCGTTAATCTTTCTACTCAATTATGCATGTTCTTATTCTGGTTATGGAAATCTTGGGATTGTGCATTTTGCATCCAACATGTGGTATCAGAGCTAGCATAACCCTAGAACTTGAACGCATAGAATTTTTTCCCTAATTTGTGATTTTCGTGATTTTTTGTTCAATAAAAATAAAATTAAATCATAAATTCGGACTAGGCTTGTCGAGTCGAGTAAGACCGTGGGCAGCGCGTCGCCAGGGAAGGCCGCACGCACCCCCACGTGTAGCCATGCGCCGCCAGGGCATCGAAGATGCGCCCCACGGGTGGTCACGCGCCCTCATGCGCTCCCACGCGCTGGGCGCAACTTGCGTGTGCGATGCATGCGTGGATGTTGACGTCATCGTGACGTC
>CM024531.1:28643819-28741843 GCA_014182385.1 Eucalyptus viminalis | reverse complement strand
AAAGGCGAACCAGTTCTTAAGGTTGTGGTGCAATAATCTTGCTCTTCGTTGCTCATTTCTTAGTTATGTACTTGTCAACCGCAACAAATTATAGCTGAACTACAGACCCTTTGTCCTCTCTCGATTATATCCTTTCCACTTTTCCTTTTTTAAAAGTTTTATCTCAATGGATGTCTTGCAGCCATTGTACTCATAGAGAAGAGTATGCACATTTTGTTGTCTCTGTAGATATAGTTTATTTCCTTAGCATAACATAACTTTAGCACTTGCTTCTGACTCTTCTCTTGTTGCATCCCTCTGGTGCAGTGGTCGATGGGCTGAGGCATGATTTTGGCAATCAGATCTGGTCTTTTCCTCCAGCTTCTCTTTACTATTATCATAATTGTCGTTTTTCTCTATCTTTTTTTTTTTTTTTTTTTTTTTTTATGGAGGTTGTAAATTGTAATTTTGCTAGTGGGTGGAAATCTGCTATCTGTAAATTCTGAATCTGTTTGGATGGACCGTTGGTGGGATTTTGCTTTCTGTAAATTCTGAATCTGTTTGGAAGATGCTGGATGAAAAAAAGAATATCTTTTGCTCCGGCATCGTATTTCTGGGTACTGTGGAATAAAATAATCTCAAAAGATCTCTTTTTCTGAAAAGTTGTAAGACGTGGATGGCATTTGAAAAAACTCCAGATTGGTTTGATTTTTATGGACGAGTGCTCTCCGGAATCCTGGTCGTGGGCTCATTAGAAAGTCCCTACAGACCGACGATTTATTGCTTATAAATGCACTGGCTTATCGTCAGCCACCGCTATTCGCTTTGACAAGAACTTCAGGGTGGCCGTCGCATGTAATCAATAAGGAAAAGGTAAATTAAAAAGAGCTCAGTATCGACAGTTTACAAAGCCTGTAGTGTACGAATTGGTTTATCTTGCATAGCTTCGGAGTCTCCTGAGGCTGTCTAAAATTTCTCAATCGGAAATGATCCGGCGCATAATAGTCTAGATGTATCTCAACCATTGATTTGTTAGATCCCACATGGACCTCAGCATGTTCCTAACGGCTGTGATTTGCGCTCTGTGACTGATCCATGCAAGAATTCCTAATCTGAAGCCAGGACACCCAGGAGGGACCACTTTCAGATGAATTTCTGGAAGTTCGCCAGGTTTAATGCAGTTTTTGAACGAGCTTGCAACTTGCGACCTCAATCAATCAAGGCATGGAACTGAAAGAATGCACATAATTACAATAAAGTCAAAAGGTTTTCTAGATCAACTGATCACCAGCAATTCCTCCATCATCTGCAATGAGTATTATTTTACAATGTAAATACGCAAATAATTGCAGGCGTCGGATAATTCTTTCATGTCAAGACAGAGGAATGCCTGTTTGAACCCCTGCCCTGGAGAAGCATCAATTTAGCACAGTGAAGCATGTGCTCCAGCAGATAAGGGCTTGTGATGCCATTTCATCTGGCAGGCCAGTAAAGAGCAGTAAATCGAACGGCCAACAGTTTCCCCGCCATGTAGTAAGCTCTCGCAAACTGCTTTTGGTGACGGCCCTCGACAATGGAAAGATCTCTATACACAAAATTTTCAATGGGAGCTGAGGCTGCAGCTCATATGCAGCTTGGAAAAAATCTGCCGCTTGATGTAGGGAGCCTTCCATCTTGGAGAGCTTTCAAGATTGAACCATGCTTCATGATTCGTGGGTTCTTTGCGCAATGCACTCATCAAGAAGCTTCTTGCAATGGGGAGGAATGGGAACCGAGTTTCATCAGCACCTCTGCAGTTGAAATAATGCTAGGGACATAATCTGGTTCCAACGACAAGGACAGCGAAAAAGGAGACAAGAGCTTCCTTGTACAACGATTGAGCTTCAAATACCAAACCTGAAATTGTTTCATGGAAGGCAAGGACACAGTAAAATTTATGAGCACCACCTTTTTTTTAGTCCTTTATGCCCCTATTAAACAGAAAGCTTACCTGTCGTGTGCCAGCTTCTGGGAGAATAGAAGTGGATTGACTTGGCTTTGCCCAAACAAGTTTCTGCATCGGCCCATGAACCAAGTCTAGCATAAAGAAGGGCCAAATCTGCCAAACTGAAATTTCCAGATTTCTGTCGTCTTGTGCCTGAAGAGGAAGACAAAATAGATATCAGTACACAATAGTGTTCCTCTCGGTTCGATATCGCTTGAACAGTGGTAGTTTACCAATGGAAGTCAAGCAAGATCCTTTATGGACGTTGTCTATAGCAACTCAGAAAATATATGCGTATCAATGAAGGAAAAACCAAGATGACTAATATAACTGAGTTGAGTTACTATCATTCAAGGCAAACACTGCTTGGGACTACACAATTTTATACCTGATTAGTCCAACTTTCTATAAAAAAAACAATATCAGAAATTGATCGTGGGAAGATGAGATTATCTCTTTTTGGAGGTGCATTGACTATACCGGAAAACTGTTGAGAATACACACCTCAGAGGTAACTTGTTTCACTTGATCTGAAGTCTTTGCTTCAATTTCCCTTTGCGCTTGAATCATAGCTAGCAAGATTCTGTAGGTTTCTATTGCCTGCTGGGGCTTTTCGAGTTATCTGAAGCACAGCTTTCAACCGAAGAAGTTCTAGTTGGTCCAACTTTCCAGCTTCATCCAAAGCAAAATCAACTACACTTTCGGCATCAATATATCGCTGCTCCGAAGAAAGTATGAGTGTTAATAGCTTTTGCAACATCTTCCGGAGTTTCAGCTTCCGTGTCTGAGTACATCAATGCACTCTCAAAAGCTGCCTCCAGATTTCTTTGAACAGCATTTTCTAGTGCAAGGTTGTACATTATTTCTGGATCATCCTTTCCAGAAAGAACAGCATGATTTAGATAATTCAAAGACTCTCTCTGCAGTAGAATTCTTTCAGAATCAGAAACGGATACTCGCGCAGCATTACCATAGCAGATTCCAAGAAATTTATGGGCATGACTCAGAAATGCTTTGCACAAGTAGTACTGAGCTCAATGACTTCACGTGCAAATTTTACCCCATCATTTGCATGCTTCAAGCCTTGGGAACAAAGCTTTGCACCCAGCAAAAGGGAAGGAATGTGGGGCTTGTGCTTTGCTTCTGAAGAGCCTGAAATCTTCTTTAAAAGGTTCAATGCTGTATCATTATGTCCAGCAGCAGCATAACATAGTGCCAGAAAGTACCATCTCTCTGCTCGAGCGTATACCCCTGGAAGGACCTGCTCATAATGAGTTGCTAATAATTCATACTGTCCAGTGACTGAGAGAGCATATGATAGATGATTAATGATGTCACCATCCCAATCTATCTCACCAAATATCACCTTTCTCATGAGTAGCAGCAGCAAAAGGATGGCTTCTTCCATGTTACTTTTTTGGGGCAGTTGGGGCCCATGATGGTAGTGAAGCGGAAGGCTAGCTTCAAGCCCACCATAAAAAGTAATATGGAAGCTAATTCCTTCTGCACCATCGCCAATTTCTGAGGATGCAGATTCCATGGTCTCATTATAGCTCTGCGGTAAGCAGTGATGGCTTCATCAAGTAAGCCTGCCCTTATCCAAAGATCAGGCTGCAACTCTAGAGCTTTGTGAAACATTTCCTGCAATTTGCAATTATCAGCAATCCCCTCGCGCATTCCATTAGGCAGTGCTGACTCAACTATATCCAAAATTATCTTGCACTCCTTTGCAGCCTCTGGTGGAAGGGAAGTATATAGTTATTCTGAACAAACATAGGAAAAAGTAGTCTATCTCCATCTATACACAGTGGGATCATATAATTGCAGAGATTATCATAGCCAAACTCTTATCACGTCTAATGAAACATCATATGAATTACTAAACTGCACAACTTACCTAATCATGCCAAAAAGAATATAAATAAATAAATAAATAAAAGGTTTGAGAAGGTCCAGGACTATCAATGCTTTATGCATCCAAGAGTTTTGTAGTCTGAGCTGGAAATAGATACAGCTTCTTGAATAGACTTGAAGATACAGTAACAACATAGAAAAAGGAAAGGAAAATGAAAATGCAGTACCTATATAACGCCCAAGTCCTTCCAGAGATCTAGCTTTGAAAGATTGCTTCGAGAAGCAGGCTCACGGAATGTAATGACAAAACTTTTACAGGAACATTATCACCTCTCGAACGGGGTTTTCTTTGGCGGGTTCTCTCTGTAATAGCCTTTTTCATCCGCGGGGTTAAGACTTTGATATCGATGCCCTGAAATACCTGAAGGGCAGCATCATAATTTCCTCTTTGATATTCTAGTCTGCCCAACAAAGCCCTCGCTTCCTGAAGCAAAACAGACGAAGGAAAATTCAATCCAATCATTCAAAATTAATGTACCCACGACCGGTCATCGGGTTAAAGTGATCTAGAATTACGAATAATTCACCTCATAATTCAAGGAGAGAGCTTCTTTAAGAGTAGATTCGACTTCATCAACTTGGGTATCCTCGAATTTAGATTCCCAGTCTCCAGTCCTCGACGAAAGACCGCTTGCGGAGAAATCCCTCGTGGCTAAGGACTGCGGTGACTGGGGCGGATCCTCGATTTTGAACTGCTCTCGGAGCAAGCGCACAACATAACTTCGCCTCGGAGAAAAAACAAGCGCGAATTCAAACAGTACGAGATGGGGGGAAACGAGGGAACAGCGTCACTTCTCCAAGTGCTCTTCTATCATGGTCGAAACCTTCAGCGGAAGCGGGACAGAACACTGTCAACAATGCAAATTGTAAGCAAGAATTTCTCCAGAATCAGCCCAAATGCAATTCACATCATCGCATTTGCGGATAGTTCAACATAACGACCGCGAAAAGCAATAGCAAGCAGCTGTAAAGCGCCTTTCGCAACTAGGCAAAAAAACTTAAACCCATGATCGAAACGCACATTCCGTCAGGAAAAGCGGAAAAACTCAGATCCCCCGAAGCAAAGCAGACCGGAACAAATTCAAAAGCCCAAAAACAAGAAAACCCGAAAAGGCAAAAATCGAAGACGACGCGTGCACCACCCTTTTTCTTCCATATTCGAATTGTCACGGCAACAGAAAATTACAGTGGCAAGGACGAACGCAAAGAGACAAGGCAAAAAAAGCCGAGCGTGAAAACGGCGAGACGGGGCGGGCCATGGGAGGACTCACAGAGAGAGAGAGAGGGGGGAAACCGCGAATCCCAAAGCGGCGACCCCGCAGCAGGCGTCTTCGTCCGTGAAGATGGGAATGCGACGACTCCGACGGCGACGCGTCCGAGGAGATTGCGGTGGACGTGGAAGGCAGCTACGACGACGACGACGAGGAGGAAGACAAAAAAAAGCGGGGACTGGATTTACGAGGAGCAGGGGGCGGGAGCGGGGTGAAGTGGGGAGTGATGGTGATTTGGGGAACGACGTTTCGTTGTCTTGCTATGCAAATTTGACTCTGAGAGAGTGAGAGGCAGAGGGAGAGGTAGAAAGGTGGGTCTATATGATGGTGATAGGGGAAGGCCGAAGGCATGAGCTGGTTGTTGCAGAGAGGGCTGGCCAGGGAGGGGTTGCGCCTTTGAAATTGGAGGAGAGAGAAACAGATTCTCTCTCTCTCTCTCCTGCCGTTTTTTGAATTTCTTGGTTTGGCTTTGTCTCTGTGCAATTTCTATGCCCCGGTTCAGTTTACCAGAGACAAATTTAACAATTTATGATGATATTTGTTTTGATAGCTAAAAAAAGTTACCAAAAACCTCAAAATATACCCATTATGATATATTTATATTTAACATTTTTATATAAAAAAAAAAAAGTATACCCAATGTGAGATATTAACACTAAACATTAATACATTTATCCTCAATTAAGATTTCGTCTTATACTTTTTCAATTAGAACAACGTCGTTTTTATTTCACTTACGCCACATGAGTTTCCGGTCAATACCATTTGCTTTTTAACGTCCACGTAAGTAGATTTTTGATGATGCAATGAATTTTTTTTGATAGAATATAATTATGTCATATAGGTATAAGTTTGGATTTTTGATATCATGAGAAAAAGTTTATGATAAATATGTTACATTGAACATAATTTTGGGTTTTAGTGGTTTTTTTCCTTAATAGTATGCTTAATAATGGGGAGTAATTTCGACTATGTACAAATTGTTGTTTCGAAGATTCGATGTCTGAATCATATTCCATCTCTTGTCGATGTCAAGATAAAGCTCGACTCTACTGACTTACATGGCTGTTGAGATTCCACACGAGGTGGATTAGGCATTAAATTTGTGGCCCGAGCTTGATCTGAGTAAAAACTTGACATTTATTGGCTCAACTCAACTCCGATCTACTTATAAATGAAGTCGGGCTTGAGCTTGAGTGTAAATTTTTGTATCTATCATTACAACTAATAAAAACTTGAGTAGATTCTTGAGTTTATTGAGCTAAACACCGATGTGCTAAAATTCATCGTTAGAAGATATTTGAGTAGCTTGAACTCACTAGAAAATAAAAGCGTCAATCTCGTATAATTATTGAATTGTACCAAACTCACTAATAAATGGGGTCTCCCTGTTTGGGAGCTTGTGTACCAAGGCCATTTTTTTGCAAGTTTTTACAAATTTTTATCTACTTAATATCACGGAAAAAAATTGTACTAAAACTTGAATGGATATATGTTATAGAATTATTTTAACTAATTTAAAAGTCGCATTTACTTATATAACATTGACTACGTAAATTCTTTTTAAACTATGGATCAACTTAAAAGGAATTTCTCTTTTTTTTGCCATGGTACAACTTATTTGCAAAAAGAAAATGTAATCATTTTCATGTCTATAAGAATATAGGAGTAAAGGACCAACTTGTGCCGCGTGTCAAATATTTTCAAAATGGGCAGGTATTACGTAAGCCTTGCCCCAACCAACTCGACGTTTCTTATGTTAGAGTTGACTTTTCGTACAATTGGTTGCATTGAATAAAAGATAGTATCCGACAATTAAAACATATAAAACCCTACATCTTAAAATGCCAATAATATATTAGGATAATGACATGAGCAGTTTTTGAACTTTGGCTCACCATGTAATTTGATTTCTAAACTTTTAATTTATTCAGTATAATTTTGAATTTTAACCCAACGTGCAATGTAATTTATAAATTTTTAATTTGTTCAAAATAGTCGTTAAATTTTTTATACATGTCCAATATAGTCCATTAATATAATCTTTCCACTAATTCAAGACTGGAGAGTACATTCAACATTATCATATAATTGAGAAATTGTATTTAACATGTACCAAAAGTTTAGAGTAAAAAAGTTCGATCATATTGAATAAATTAAAAGTTCATGAATTATATTACATGTGTTCATAGATCAAATTGCACATTAACCTAAAGTTCGGGGGACTACTTGTATTATCTTTCCTCATATATTATCCTCCAAAATAGCCATTGCATAAAAGTGAGATTTCAAATGCTAAAAAGGCATTAACAGATACAATTCAATATTAACCTAATCAATCATCTTCCTGTTTCCTAAAAAAAAATTGCAGGTGTATGTGTGTGTGTGTGTGTGTATGTCAATTACATCTCATTATAGATTTTTTTTTTTCAAATTCCCAATATTCAAGTGCCTCATCCATTTCGAAATCTTACTGATGCACAATTTCTCTCAACTACGTTAATTAAAAAACATAAATGATGGAAGCGAATGGTCATTTTTATTTTCGATCTAAGTGAAATGTTATGTATTGACCTTATGGTTAATATGTAAAAAGAAGGAGAAGTCATATGCACGTTCTATATATCAGTGTTATATGTTTCGAAAAGTTTGGTGTAATTTTTATTAACAAAGGCCCAAATGCATGAGCCGTAAAATTTGAAAAGGAAAGTAAAAAGATGGAAAGGAAGACTGATACTTAAAGAGATCCTTCGGCTATAAGAAAACTACAAAGTACTTGACCGCTTTTTAATTATTGGATTCGAGAATGAAGCAGCATCCTCGATAGTTCTGGCCATGATTATATCGTGTGAAGACATTCTCCAAACAATGAGGCGAAATTGATGGTGTACTGAAGCTAAATTTGGCTTTTTGAACATGATTAAAGGTGGGATTAGAAGGATTTAGTTACCGCAAATCATTCCTTGTGTTGTTGCTTTTTTGACTAATCTCATCGCTTTTTTATTTTTTTTGGTGGAAAATCTCATCGCTTTTTTAATTCGACCCCTTTTTTGGGCTTTTGACTCTTTTTTAACACTTAATCGATCTTGGATTATCCGCACGGTGCTCAAGAACACCCCCGCTACCACAAAGTCAAAAAGGGCTGCGGTGACGTCATTATTCATTAACGTTAGATTATAAAAAAAATGCAAAATCCAAGTTGATATACATTGAAAATATTAAAAAAAATCAAAAGTAACAAAAATATTCCATAAACTTTAATTTGATAAGCAATGTGATCCTGAACGTGATCCTTGAACTTTTAATTTATTTAGTATGGTTTCTGAATTTTAGACCAATATACATATGGCTTTGAATTTTAAACTAATGTGCAATGTGATATTGAATTTTAATGTGACTTATGAATTTTTATTCATGCTCAACTTAATCATTGAACCATATGAAAGTGTTCAATATTGTCATTCATTTAATTCAAGTCCAATGAATAAACCGAACATGTACAAAAAATTCATGAATCACATTGAATAAATTGAAAATTCATGAACCACATTACACATTAAGTTAAAAATTCATAAATCATATTGAATAAATTAAAAGTTCAAGCACACGTTATACATTGAGTTAAAATTTATGAACTATTTATATCATTCACTAGAGAGATCAATTCATACTTCTAAAAATGTTGTATGATAGTGCATTTTGTGACATTGTCGTGATCACAAAATGTGATATTTGATATTTAGGGATTGGATTTTCAGGGTATTTGCAGCCCCGCCCAAAAAAAAAAAAAAGAAAGAAGAAATCACAGGAAAAAAATTGTTTCTAAAACGGTAGGCATTGAATAACATACATAGTCGATTTAGGTTGTGTTTTACGTTTAAAAATTGTTAGGAAACGAGAAATAGAAAAAAGTGTTTACGTTAAGAACGATTTTTGAACAACAACGCGTTTGGTAAAAACTTGTTAGGAACAAAAAAATAAACAGAAACATGTTTGGTAAATTTGGATAATTTTTTATTTATTTTATTTTTCTATTTTTTTCTTATTTTTCCTTTTTTCTTTTTTTCTTTTCATTTTTTTTTCTTCTTTTGGCCAAATGGCGGCGGCGGGAGGGTCGGCCTCGCCTTGATCGCGGCGAGGCCGAGCTCGCCCGGCGGGCGGGCGAGCCTCGGCCTCGCCGATTCACCGCCAGGTCGGCGTCGTGGTGGTGGCTCGGCGAGGCCGAGGCTCGGCCGCCGGGCGAGGTCGGCCTCGCCAGGGGGACGGCGAGCCACGGCCTCGCCGGGGCCGGCGAGCCTCGCCGTGGGCTGGCGAGGCGCCGGCCCTCGTCGGCCGTCGTAGGCCATGGCCGAGGCCTGCGACCGGCCAAAAGAAAAAGAACAAGAAAATAAGAAAAAAAAAAAAGAAAAAAAAGTATTTTTTTTGTGTTTCGAAAGCAAGAAACACAAAAATTTGTGTTCTTTGTTTGTTTGCTTTTTTGTTCGCGGAACGAAAAAGAAAAAAGGAAAGAAACGCAAACGCGTTTCTGTTCTTTTTGTTCCCAGGAACAAAAAAACAGAAATTTCTGTTCCTGGGAACAGAAATAGGGTGCAACCATGCAGGCCCTTAGCTGTCTTCGACATAAAGAAGAAGAAGAAAAAACTTAGCTGTCTGTCATGGCCCCGTGCTTTTTTGTTTTTCTTGGAGGAATTACAAAGGTCGATTGCTGGCATGCACGCGATCTTGAGATGCGAAGCACGTGTCTTTATCTTGCCGTCGATTTGCTAAATTGCTAGCGGGAATGCTCTGTTAGCAGCTGTTCGAGTTCGAAAGAGATTGCTTTTTGACTTTATGGTGAGGACACTCCTTTTAAAACAACAAATCTCGCTTGAACTGATTTTACCCCCTTTTTTTTTAAATAGCTTTTTGTCTTGTTGCATCGATTCTATTGGTTGTACCTATCAGCTTTTACCTTTTAACTTTTACTTAATCAAAATGTTGCCATTTGCGCACTTTAACTTATTTAATTGGGAGATATCCTCAGACCAAAAAAAAAAAAAGAGAGATATCCGATATATAGATATATCTTTTTTTTTTAACATTGAACAAACGGGTATCAAAATAAACAAATTTTAATATACGAAAAAGTCATTTAGCATTTCCCGAGATTTTGGAATCTAATATGTTTTCGATAATTTAGGAGGTAACACAAAAAGTGTTTTTCATTCAATTTCGTGCCCAATAATTTTAGTCTATTCTTGATCAGGTGACGTCATAGAATTTACCATCGGCTTGCTTTTCACGAAGTTAAGACCTGCCCGTGTAAATTGTAAATGGTCCAGTGTAATTATTTCTGGGCACCTTTCTCTTTCCTGTAAACGGGAGTCACATCCATCAAGAAATAAGTTCACACAAGGGAGAATGTGGGCAGCAAGCTTACCGAAAGGTCCACGTGAAAAGTCAACAACAAAAAATAGGGCATGAAGATGAAAGAACAAAGTGGAAAGATGAGGCGGACACGTGGCATAATCATACTAGTTTTCCTCGGGAATTTCGATGTTTTTTTTTTTTTTTTTTGTGGGGGCAGGAGATAATCAAGAGACGTATCTGGAGCATAGGCTCAATTAGCTGATGGTTGTAATTTAAAGCTGTTTGCATATAATTATTGGGATTTGAGCCCATGGCCTTTAGTTTCTAAGCTGAAATTTTTTGATGTTCCAATGGACTTGAGGTTAATTCTAGCAATTTGAGTTAAATCATAACTCACAACCATTAATGTCATATTTTATGATGTCTCACTACCAAGTTTTTTAGGCTTACCATGTGCCATTTTCCAAATGAAAAAAGATTTTTCCCTTGAGAAGTATATAGCCAATTCCTTATATGTACCAATTTCTTTGCTTAAATTCTTTCTTAAAATTACGAAAGGTTTTTATGGAGTGCATCGTTGGAATAACGCATGCTTTTCAACAGGAATGATTACTCCTATCAAAATCACAAGTCATCTATCCAATTATTCACGGGTAAGAAATTTGTTTTCCCCCAATGTTTGTCATTGTGGTTATTGAGCTGAACAAGTTTAATAAGAGCTGCTAATATGGAAAAAAAAAATCATGTTTTATATATCCGTGTTATATATTTAGAAAAGCTTCGTGTAATTTTTATCAATGAAGACCAAAATGCACGAGCCGTAAAATTCGAAAAAAGGGAAGTGAAAAAGTGGAAAGTAAAACTAATACTTAAAGAGATTCTTCGGCTATAAGAAAACTCAAAGTACTTGACCGCTTTTTAATTATTGGATTCAAGAAGGAAGCAGCATCCTTTATGGTTCTGGCCATGATTATATCGTGTGAAGGCATTCTCCAAACAATTAGGCGAAATCGATGGCGTGCCGAGGCTAAATTTGGCTTTTTTGACATGATTAAAGGTCAGATTGGATGGATTTAGTTACCGCAAATCATTGCTTACGTTGTTGCTTTTTTTTTCACTAATCTCATCGCTTTGTAATTTGACCATTTTTGGGCTTTTGACTCTTTTCTATCACTAATTCGACCTTAGATCACCCGCACGGTGCTCAAGAAACCCCCCAACCCAATATAAAGTCAAAAAGGAGCTGTCAGTGACGTCATGATTCATTAACTCTGGATCCGGAAAAAATTGCAAAATCAAGCCAATGCATGCTGAAAAGAAAAGAAAAGAATGAATAATGACATAAATAACCCCTCAACTTTAATCTAATAAGTACTATGATTCATAAATTTTAGTCTAATATGCTATGAAGCACCGATATTCTCTAAAAGCTTTCGTGTCCTATCGGACATTTTAACATGTGTCTGACACTCTCGGACACTTTTCGTATTTCGATTAATATGTGTCAAAAAATTCGAACTCTTCGACACTCGAGTTGAAATTTTGACATTCAAATTTCTTATATGTGATTCGATATTGAGGTCAATTTTAAAAATGCAATAAATGAGAGGTCAATATATGAGTGTGTGTGTGTGTGACAAAACAAAACATAATAATAAAAATAATAAATGGAGAAATAAGAAAAACCCAATATTTTCTTCTCTTCTGACTCTCACTTTGATATATAATTCACTCCTTAAGGTTTTTTTTCCTATTCCAACATATCTAATATGTGAGTCCAGAATATGAATCGCTTGTTTTTTCTCCAAATTTTATGAATTATTGAAATAGAGTTCAATTTGTCAAATTGAAACAATGAATTATATTAATAAATGGCAGATTAATGTTTTCAATGTAAATTCATTCTATGCTTATTTATTTATTTATTTATTTATTTATGAATTTGATTCAAATTAATTTGATTGAAATAATCATAAAAATGATAATTTATTATGCATATATAAAAATATATATTTAATATAAAATGTGTCCCAACGTGTCGAAATTCTTTATTTTTTGAGAAACGACGTGTCGGCGTGTCTTATTGTGTCGTATCGTGTCACGTGTCATGTCGAGTATCACATGTCGGTATTGGTGCTACTTAGCTAATATGTAATATGATTCATGAACTTTTGATTTATTTAGTGTAGTCCCTAAACTTATTCAATTTAATCACTAAACTTATTCAACTTAGTTCCCCAATCATATGAGAATATTTAATGTTATTAAGTTTAAGGATTACATCTATGTCGAACAAACTGAAAGTTCATTGACCACATTGTATATTGGGTTAAAATTTATGGGTCACATTGAATAAATTAAAATTTCATAAACCACATTAAACATTTAGTCAAAGTTCATGAATTATTTATGTTGTTCACTAGAGAGATCAATTCATACTTCTAAAAATGTCGTATGGTAGTGCATTTTGTGACATGGTCGTTACAAAATGCGGTACTTGATAATTATTTTAAATTATTTTTATGAGCAAGTAGGATTTGTCTTCTATGATTCGATGGTTGCTTTTTTTTTTTTATTTTTTATTTATTTATTAAGAATTGGATTTTCAGGGTTTTTGTAGGCCCCCTCACATTGAACAAATTGAAAATTCATGAACCACATTTCACATTAAGTTAAAAGTTCATAGATCATATTGAATAAATTAAAAGTTCAAGCACATGTTATACATTGGGTTAAAATTTAAGAACTATTTATGTCATTCACTAGAGAGATCAATTCATACTTCTAAAAATGTTGTATGATAGTGCATTTTGTGACATTGTCGTCGTCACAAAATGTGATATTTGATAATTATTTTTAAAGGTTTTTTATGAGCAATCGGGATTTGTCTTTTATGATTCGACCGTCACCCTTTTATTTTTAGGGATTGGATTTTCAGGGTATTTGTACCCCCCAAAAAAAAAAAATCACAGAAAGAAAATTGTTCCTAAGACGGTAGGCATTGAATAACATACATAGTCAACTTAGCTGTCTTTGACAAAGAAGAAGAAGAACTTAGCTGTCTGTCATGGCCTTGTGCTTTCTTGTTTTTCTTGGATGAATTACAAAGGTCGATTGCTGGCATTCACGCGATCTTGTGATGCGAAGCACGTGTCTTTATCTTGCCGTCGATTTGCTAAATTGCAAGCGGGAATGCTTTGTAGCGGCTGTTCGAGTTCGAAAGAGATTGCTTTTGACTTTATGGTGAGGACACTCCTTTTAAAACAACAAATCTCGCTTGAAACGATTTTACCCTTTTTTATAATAGCTTTTTTGTCTTGTTGCATCGATTCTATTGGATATATTAATCAGCTTCTACATTTTAACTTTTACTTAATCAAAATGTTGCAATTTGCACACTTTAACTTATTTAATCGGGACTGCAAAAAAAAAAAAAAAACTTATTTAATCGGGAGATATCTTTTTTTTTTTCATTTTAAATTTGAATAACACTGAACAAATGGATATCAAAATAAACAAGTTTTAATATACGAAAAAGTCATTTAGCATTTCCCGAGATTTTGGAATTAATTTTTTTTTTGATAATTTAGGAGGTAACACAAAAAGTGTTTCTTATTCAATTTCGCGCCAGATAATCCTAGTCTATTCTTTATTAGGTGACGTCATAGAATTGACCATGGGCTTGTTTTTCACGAAGTTAAGACCTGCGTGCGTAAATTGTAAATGGTCCAGTGTAATTATTTCTGGGCACCTTTCTCTTTCCTGTAAACGGGAATCACATCCATCAAGAAATAAGTTCACACTAGGGAGAATGGGAAGCAAGCTAACGAAAGGTCCACGTGAAAAGTTAACAACCTAAAATAGGGCATGAAAGAACATAAAGTGGAAAGATGAGGCGGGACACGTGGCATAATCACACTAGTTTTCCTCGAGGATTTTGATGCTTTTTTTATTTTTATTTTTTTGGAGGGCCAGGAGATAATAAAGAGATGTGTGTGGAGCAGAGACTCAATTAGCTTACAGTCGTAATTCAAAGCTATTTGCATAAAATTATTGGGATTGGAACGAATGGCCTTCAGCTTCTAAGCTGAAAATTTTCGACGTTCCAATCGACTGAGGTTAATTCGGGCAATTTGAGTTAAATCATAACTCACAACCGTTAATGTCATGTTTTATGATGTCTCATTAGCAAGTTTTTTAGGCTTATCATGCCTGTTTTCCAAATGAAAAAAAGATTTTCCCTTGAGAAGTATATAGCCAATTCCTTATGTGTACCCCTTTCTTTGCTAATATTCTTTCTTAAAATTACAAAAGGTTTTATGGAGTGCATTGTTGGAATAACGCATGCTTTTCAACAAGAATAATAACTCCTACCAAAACCACAAGTCATTTATCCAACCATTCACGGGGAAAAAATTTGTCTTCCACCAATGTTTGTCATTGTGGTTATTGGGCTGAAAAAGTTTAATAAGAGCTGGTAATATGTAAAAAAAGATACCATGTTTTCTATATTGGTGTTATGTATTTGGAAAAGTTTTTTTTTTTTTTTTGGTAAAAATATGTATTTGGAAAAGTTTCGTGTAATTTTTATCAATAAAGGCCAAAATGCACGAGCTGTAAAATTTGAAAAGGGAAGTGAAAAAGTGGAAAGTAAAACTGATACTTAAAGAGATTCTTCGGCTATAAGAAAACTAAAAGTAGTTGACCACTTTTTAATTGTTGGATTCAAGAAGGAAGCAGCCTCCTTGATAGTTCTGGCCATGATTATATCGTGTGGAGACATTCTCCAAACAATGAGGTGAAATCGATGGCGTGCTGAGGCTAAATTTGGCTTTTTTGACATGATTAAAGGTGAGATTGGATGGATTTGGTTACCACAAATCATTGCTTACGTTGTTGCTTTTTTGACTAATCTCATCGCTTTGTCATTCGACCATTTTTTGGGCTTTTGACTCTTTCCTAACACTAATTCGGCCTTGAATCAAGCCCGCGGTTTCTTTCCAACGAAGATGACAAATCTCGAGTAAAGCCACCTTTTCATTATTGAGACACTCGTGTGTAACACGAAGGCCTCGACTCTTCATTATCTTTTCCAAGGTTCGCCATACACTTTGATTCACTTTCCCGTTCAACCGATGTCAGTTTCGTTCAAATTGGTGCAATCAATCATTCGTTCGTTCAAAATGGTTGTAACTTGTCGAAGCAACATGTCGATAATGTGCGGGCATGTGGTGGAATATCACACAGATGGCAGCGAGGATGGTGATGGTAGGAGGACTTTTTTTGTTTTATGGTGTTCTTTTTGCTTGTTTTGTCGGATTTCTAAGTTAATGTCTCTTTTGTCTGAAAAAATGCATATGAGTTGTGTCCACTATGGGTTTTTAATTAGGTATTACTGCCGTTGGGGTCCTATATGTTGTGATGGTGGTCCCTGTTTTGCAATTTTTTAATACTCTCTTTTTGTTTTTTTTCTGGTTTATATTTTGTCGTTGATGGTCGGAGCTCACAACCTCTCATGGAATTTAAAAGCCCACATAGATTCTCATAGGGAAAGTAGATAGACATTCAAAAAAGAAGAAGCTATAATTACTCTGATATGAGTTCTCTGATGGAAAGTATTTAGAGGAGGAAATTTGGTGGAAGCACATTGAGACAAAATCAATTTGAGTCTATGTGTGCATGAGTTTACAATCTGAGCATGGGGGCATCTTGTTTCCAATAATTTTTGTGTGCACTAGTTATTAGGAACTGGAGGTAGGGGTGGCAAATGGATGGAGGTAGGGGTGGCAAATGGATGGGTCAGGTCGGGTCGAAAATGGGTCGACCCATATTTGACTTATTTAACCCGTTTTGATCTATATTATTGTAGTGTAAATTTATTAACCCATACCCGACCCGACCCGACCTGACCCGTATTGCTAAAACCTAATATTCTAGGAAAGCCCACTTCTACTATATGTTAATTGGATTAAAAATTCAAATTAAATTAAAAATAGTTAAATAAAATAAAAAAAGTTAAAAAAAAACCTATAAATTGAAATATTTATAAAAAAATTAGACTATGCACATGCTTCTCTTATTTGAAGTGAACATACCATTGAATAACTAAAAACTATAACATACTAAATTTTTAACTAAACCTAAAAAAAGCTCATTTTTATGATTTTTTTATAAAACAAAGTATTATTAAAACATTTTTATGCAGTACAAATTTTTTAACAATTTTTATGCAATACAAATTTGATGAAATTTTTTTATAATTATTTTTAAAATATTTTTTAAAATATAATTTTTAATAATTTTTATTTTTGTAAAATATATTTTTAAAATATTTTTATTTTTAAGATATAATTTTTAATTTTTAATAATTATGTTTTCTTTTTCTCTTTTTTTTTCTTCTTCTTCTTCAGTCAGCCGTCGGCAATGATGACGGGCCGGCGACTAGCCACGGGCGAGATATAGCTTGGCGTCGGGTGGGGCTCAATCGGCCAATCCAGCGAGGCCAAGGCCCCGCCTGTCGTCGGTGAGCTTGAGTCTCGCCAGATTCGGTGAGGCTTGAGCCTTGCCAGCCGTCGGCGAGGGTCGAGCTGAGCCTCGCCAGTCATTGGCGACCTACTAGCGAGGCTCGAGCCTTGCTTGGCATGTCGCCGGCCACCGGAAGGAAGAAAAATAAAGAAAAAAGAAAAAGAAAAAGAAAAAAGAAAAAATTTGAAATATGAAAAAAAATTATAATTTCGATTTTTATAAAAAAAACGTTTTTATAATGTTAAAAAAGGCCATGGGTTTAAACTTTAAAGTTGGTTTTTTAATAACCCATTTAGATCCTTTTTTTTTTGTGTGTTTTACTTTCTTTTAAACCCATTCATGACCCATATTTAACTTTTACTTGACTCATTTATGATTCACATTTAACTTTCACTTGACCCATTTATGACCCACATTTAACTTTCACTTGACCCATATATGACTCATTTAACTAAAATGGGTCATAATATGGGTTTATGACCCATTTTGCCAGCTCTAATTGGAGGTGTCTTGTTTCCTACAATTTTTGTGCACTATAATGGACGTAACTTCTAACGTAGCAATTTGTTAGATTATTGGTTAGAAGTTCTTCTTCCCAACTTATTAATATGAATTCTATTTAATTTTTGTGTCAAGATGCATCGTAGATCCCGCTAGTTATCATTCCACAATTACTTAGTAAATTTGCAATTATGTCTTCTCGATAGGATTGTGTTCCAGCCTTGTTTGTTGAACAAGAAAGAGAGAATTTAGACAAAAGTTGAGTCGACCAAACTTAGTAGTTGTTTCCATAATTTTCAGGCCGATAACATATGAGCCTAAGAAATGCTTTGAATGAGACCAGTTTTCTTTTCCTTATGGTATCTTGAGCCGCCATGGTTGGCTCGCCCAAGGAGAAAGTTATGGTGACATTGAAAACATTTTAACTCCATAATGCACAATATTTTGACAAACGGTATCCAATAAAAGTGTGGTATATAGTCACTAGTGTGCCTAGTTTTCTTTCATTAATCAAAGCATGGTACAATTTTATTGCAATTGTTTACTATTTTTGTTTTGTTATTTCCCAGTGTACGTTTTGCATGGAAATATATTGACTTTATTTTTGCTTCATTTTGCACCAATTGAGGGATGTGAAGAACTAAACTATTCAATGTATGATGGCGTTGCTAGAGACGATGGGTTTGTCTTTGTTGATCTTGATGAGTTATACATAAGAAATGTAAGTTGTGCTAACGGTGATGGTTCAATGGAGAGGGATATGGAGGTTGGAGACATTAGTCAATACATAGATGTGTTAGCTGATAATGTAGATTTCTTGAATATGAATGACGAAAATAAGTATACACATCTCGAGTTTAATGCTGAGGTTGATATGGAAAATCTTGTCTTCAAGTTGGGAATGTGCTTTAGTAATGCTGAGGAGTTTAGAAAGGCCATTAGGAACCATGCCATAAAAAAATGGGAGAAAGATGAGGTTTTTTAAGAATACACCTAATAAATTGAGGGCAGTGTGTTCTGATGGTTATGATTGACTTATATATATGCTTCCAAAGTGCAAATGGAGCATACTTTACAAGTCAAAACCCTTAACCCCATACATACATGTAATAGAGCTCTACATGTTCCTCAAATAAGCATTGAATGGTTAGCAAACGAGTACTGTGATAGGTTGAGAAACAATCCTACATGGCCAAGTGCTTCAATGAAAAAAACAATGGAGTTTGAGAATGTTTTAAAGTTGTTGAGGACAATGGTTTATAGAACTAGGGCAACAGCAATGAGTATGATCACTGGGAATGAGGAAGAGCAATTTTGGATGCTTAAGAGCTATTGTCAAGCACTTCTTGATACCAACCCAGGATCCACATGTATAATCAAAACCGAGCAATATCAAGACCGATGCAAGTTTAGGACAGTCTATATTTGTTTGGATGCATTAAGGAGGGACTTTGTAGAAGGATGTAGGCGCTTTGTGGGTTTTGATGGTTGCCATTTGTCATCAAGCTACAAGGGTATACTTCTAGCAGCGATGGGCATATATGGCAACAATCAAATGTATCCCTTTGCATGGGTAGTTGTTGGACAAGAAACATATAAGACATGGCCTTTGTTTATTAGTTTGATTGCAGAAGACTTGGGGATTACCAACCTTGAAAATTCAAAGTACTAGACTTTCTTGTGTCATAAACATAAGGGATTGATGCAAGTACTAGCAAATCTAATGCTTGAAGGAGAACATAGATTTTGGTTAAGGCATATTTATAAAAACTCCAAATTGCATCACAGAGGGGTAGAACTCAAAAGGCTCCTTTGGAAGGCTGCCATGGTGACTTTGGGTATGTGATTTTGACTTGGCAATGGAAGAGTTGAAGGCAATTAATTAGAAAGCTTATGTATGGTTGTCTCGAAGGCCTCCAGTGTAATGGAGCAAGTCCTACTTCTGAACAAGCTCAAAATGTGATATTTCCTTGAACAACTAGTGTGAAAGTTTCAATAAAAGCATCATTGACCCTAGGGACAAACCTATCATCACAATGCTTGAAGCTATAAGAGTACAGCTCATGGAAAGAATTCATAAGTAAAGAGATGGGATGGCTAAGTACACTGGTGTGATATGTCCTAATATCCAGAAGATATTAGATCTTCAAAAATAATTTTCAGCATCATGGATTCCTAGCTAGAATGGGGAGAATGAATTTGAATTGAGTGTCCCATATGGTGACAAGAGAGTTGTTAATATTAGACATAGATCTTGTAGTTGTAGAAGATGGGACATTAGCGGAATCTCTTGCTGTTATGCTATGACAGCTTTTTTATACATGAGAGAAGAGCTTGAAAAATGGGTTCACACAAGTTTTAGTAAGGAAACATTCATGCAAACTTATAGTCATATTGTGCATGCTGTAGATTCTACGGACACATGGCCTACTAGAGAGCCATTACTCCCACCAGATGTGCCCAAGCAAGTTGGCAGAAAGAAGAAACAAAGAACAAAATTAGTGAATGAAACAACTAATAAAAATTTGAAGACAAGAAAGAAGAAAGTTTCGCAAGAGCCCGAGGGAACAAAGTGGAAGAGACAAAATACTACAATCACTTATGGGAAATGTGGCGGCATAGGCCATAATAAGTATCATTACAATAATCCATCAATAGTATTGATGGCAGCGGCAACGACAACAATAGCATTAGCATCTTCAGCCCCTGTAGCCCCATCAAAATCATAACCTGGGATAGTTGAATTTCTTGCTTCAACCATCAAAATCACAACCTAGGATAGTTGAATTTCTTGCTTCAACTTTTGGTAACATCTAAAGCTCATTGACATCTATAGGAAGGACAAAGATGCAGGTATCCATTTGCCCTTGACTTTGTCCTAGAAGTGTTCTTATTTGCAATTTACTTCTTTTGACTAATTAATTTATTTTTTGATTCAATCGTAGGTAAGTAGGAGGATGTAAGGATCTCAACTTGAAAGTGGTGGAAGACGAGCAATTTTTTTTGGAGGAACGCAAGACCAACAACACAATTTCTCTTATTGTTAGTTGATGTGGATGGGTCTATTTTGGTCTATTGGGGGGCATTTTAAAGTATAAATATGTATAGGTCTACTTCGTTAGGAAGATTTCTTTTGTGAGATATTTCTCTTTTCCATCATACAGACCGTGTTTCGTGGTCTTCAAAGAGGACCACACATCCACACAATAGCTGGTTTGGCTGTTGCATCAAAGAAGGTTTGCTTTTCTCTGATCTAGGTCCTGCATTGTTATAGTACTGTTCAATTTGCACAAGTACCCCTTAATGCCCATTGACTTGATCAATGGCTTTGAACAAATGGTTGCTCTTGGTTGCTCTTGAACTTGTTTGCTATACATTCTCAGGCTGAATCATGCCATCTAAATTACATTATGAAATATGTCTTCTATCGTATGATGTCTCATATGGTCTAAGAAGAATCGATTGTCATACTACTGAACATATAGAGTTGCTGCTCCCTTAATGAATAGACTGAATCGTTGACCGTGTAGTTGATGTTTTCTTTCTCAAGTTTGTTTGAATTTATTTTTTTGGGCCATGACTTTTGAAGCTGGAGGGTTACCCCACTATTAATGCCATGTCCTCTCATCTGATGGTCCTCTGTAGATTTTGAGACCCTTTCAATTGATGATTTGTGTTTTGACCAAAAAAGAAATTGATGATTTGTGTTTTGACCAAAAAAGAAATTGATGATTTGTGCCCTCTTGTAATGATACTTTCCTTTTTTAATCTCGTATATATTTCTCTTTCACAGGTTACTCTTGTAGTTGATGTATCTAAGTTTTATGTTCTTGATATCTATGATGCTTTTACCCTTTGCTGCGTATCTATCAATTTGATAGAATTATGAAATCTGTTGATATCATTTGACTCCATTTAGCGCGGTGCAAGCACGACTTCCTTGTTGCTTGAACTTTGGCTAAACTGGGTTCCCAAACTCAAATTGAAGTAATACCCCTGGCTATGTTTTTCCAAATTAGAAATACCATTATGTTCTTAAAGAATTAGTCGAAGCTCATCAGTCCATGGACGCGAGTTTCTCTGCCCATTGAACTTGATCTATCAATGGCCATTTAGACATCACGTCTAAATGCTTTAGACATCATAATTTATACAATTTTCATTTTTTTGTACATCCCTTGCATCATGTATGAAATCAAAGCCTTGCATGATAATCATTTAATTGTAGAAGATAGAAAATGTCACTAGACTGGGCTGTTTCAGGGAACCTTTTGATATTAATGCTTCATCAAGTTATTATCTAAGACTCATCACCATAGCAGAAATAAACTTCTTTGTCCATTGAAGCCCAAGGAAATGCGGGTGTATAACTTGAGTTTCTCAGTTAACATGTTTTCATAGTGCAATAAAGAAAGAGAGAATTTCAAATTTCCATCTTTACAATATCCTTTTTAATTTCAGATAGGGAGATCACGATACAGACTTTCTTGACATCGAAATTTGTATCTGCAGCAGCACTTCTACATCATAATTTATTTTGTACCTCACTAAACCATGATTTGTCCCTCAATTCTGGTACTTCATTGATGTTTTCTCAAACTTGATTGCATGAAATTGCTTTGCATACTCCTCGACATCATGGTGAAGTTTAGGACCCAATTGTAGCAATCTCTAATTGAAAGTGAGGGGAAGACTGCATTGTGGCCAGGAAGTCCTTCAACTTTGTTCATATCAGACAAATTTTTTTAACATCGAATAAAGAAAGCATGAACAAAAAAGAGGAGCGGTAGAGAAAAAGCATTAAGCATGCTTGAATGCATAGGGTGATTTGAACTATCTATAATTGGCAAAGAAAAAATGAATTTGGTAGAACCATTCACTTTTTGTTACGACCTTGATTTTCACTATCCAATTGACGACAACATCAAAGAACTCAGCTACTTCCTCAAAATCCTCTTCAACAAGAAAGCAACAAGATGGACAAACTCATAAATAACCAACATAAAAGACCTTAACCTGAAAACACAATCTAGTCCATAAGAAGCCTCTACCATCAGGAGCCATGGCAGATACATCTCCTATGACATAGCAATATGAACAAATTTCGTCACCTTTTCAACTCTAGAACTATCAATTCCTTGTGGAGATTTGAAAGCAAAGAAGAGGGATAAATTGATTCCTATTTTTGATGGGTAAACAGTAGTACAAGTGATACCTACAAGTAAAGGGTAGATGAACTATAAGATTTGCGTAAGTTCTTCAAGGTATATCTAGCAAACTCGTACAAAGGAGAGAATGTGAAGTTTTTGCATTACCTTATTCTTCAAGTTCACTAAAACCGAATGATTTTCAGTCCCCCCAAAAACAAGTTCAATAAAAAAGGAAACAAAGGTAAGAAAGTGATACAGAGTATTCCACAAACATCTCAATCTCGAGCACAATTTGGATCCACTTCCACAGACCCAACCAAGAGACAGAGAGCATCTCCATCTCAAGTACCCACATCTTGGGCACAATTCGAATCCACTTCCTTGGACCCAATTGAGGGAGGGAGGGAGGGCACATACCTTTGGAACTCAAGGAGCTAAGGATCTTGCTTCATTAACAGAGAATTTGGGTTGTCCAAACGAGAGAGGAAAAAGATTGTAAAAGATGAAGAGCATAAGAAGAAGAACGTAAAGAGTTTGGGGGTTTTATTTTTAAGGTTTGTTAATTTTTATCTATTATTTTTTTTGGGGACAAAATTGCCAATATTTCAACCACCGAAAATGTCACACGCTCGCCGGCCGGCAAGTTCAAGTCCTTATTTGAGACTTGTTAGCCATTTCGGATCCTTATTTGGAACAACAGTCACTTTAAGTCTTTATTTGAGAAAGTATGCTTACTTTAGGTTCTTATTTGAAATTTTCCCTTAATTTTTTTACTATTAAAAACTTCAAGACAAATTTACTATCCGTTAGTGTTCGTGCCAAATTCCTGAGTTAGATAACTCGTGGACTAGTTTGGAGAATTTGTGGTTTCTGGTAACAATCAAATTAAACGAAAATTAATAGATATTAAATTTGTCATAAATAAATATATTAATTTGAGGTTTCTTACGGTAAAAAAATTATTAGGACTTTCTAATCACGCGTCATCGTCTAGAAGAGCTTTTCAATTTCTCTGCATCTCTGGGCGTCGGTCTGTCTCTCCCGCCCTCGCCGTTGCGCTTCTGCTCAGCCCATCGTCGCCGTGTCGCCTCCACTCGTTGCTGCCTAATTCCTGCCTTCGCCTCCGAAGCAGCCGCCATCTTTATGCTTCAACGTCGCTCGTCGCCCCGGCCACCTCACAGCCGCCGAGCCGAGCTAGGCGACGCCTCCAGGTACTCCTCATCGCCTCCTCTTTCTCTCTCTCTCTCTCTCTCTCTCTACTTGGACATGCTCCGGCGGCTTTTCGCCTGGAAGGTATCAGTCGCTGTATTTTCTTTCAATTTTTTCTTGTCTGGAACTGTGAGTAGGCTCGGTGGTCGTTTAATACATAAAATTGATCCTTACTTTCATACAGTGCACTCGTGAAAAATTGGAACTTTTTTTCGGCTTATTAGAGTTGCAATACTCGAATGTGAGGGGAAAAAGGAATTCGGTTTTTAACCCTGCAGAAGCAAGCCCCTCGCGATTGCCGAATTCTCCTAGCAACGGAAGGGAAAAACTGAGTGAATTGAAGCAATGACGTTTCCAGCATGAGTGAGGGGGAAAATGAGAGCGTCCTTATTGAACCGACTAAAATGGCAGGGCTCTTGAATTGCAAGTCGATGTCGACGAATTTGCCGGTGGTGCGAGTGAAGGAGAAAATTGATTTGACGGAGAAGGAGAAGATGATCTTTGATAGGCTTCTCGCCACCGTTCACCATTTTGATCTCCCTGCCCAGCTGTGGGTCACTGGTGGCTGGGTTCATGATAAGGTTGTTGTATTTGCTAGTGCAGTAGGGTGTTCACTTCGATGTGCCTGTAAGTTCTTTTGCAGTACTAATCGTGTAAAAAAGCATGTTGGTTTGTGTTTATTTTGAGTTATTTTCTCCAATTACATGTTTTGTTATATCCAGTTCAAGTTCTTACTTTTCCCTTCCCATAAGACGTGTTTTTTCTTTGTTTGATTGGGGTTTTTTGTTTCTTTGGGGTGCAAATTTTAGAAAATGCAGTACTTCTGTTATTACTTATGAAGCTTTGTTTCTACAATCAGTAGGAACATAAACTAATCGAGGTCTTTATCATTTTTCGTTGTATTGTTTGTTAAGGTACTGGGATTGAGACTGCATTTTTTGATTATTTAGTCATTGGGCGTTATTATTTGCAGGGGATAACTCTATGGTGATGTACGTAATAAATCTTCAAGTTTAGGATGCGACTGGTTGACAGTTTTTCTTTTTTTTTAAAATAGGTTTAGTATTACGAGTTACAACAACGATGTGTGAACTTCATAATTTCAAAGGCTGCTTTTTGGGAATAATAGTTATCTGCTAGTTTTTTTGGCAATTGCCTCGGCAGTCAGCACTATTAGCCAGTGAAGTAAGATGTTTACCTAATCCACATGAGAAATACCTAAATACAAAAGAAAAACAAGAAGATGTTCTCTTTTAAAAAGTCTGCAATAGCCTATTTTCCATGAGTACTTGCCATTTTCAGAGGTTTATTACTCTCAGCCTCTGCCATTTCTAGCCAGCTGGGTGCCTAGGTGTCACGTAATATTTGTGATGGACATTTAGACTGGTGAATTTACTTCTATGAAGAGTTAGGATTACCTTGGCACCGCATTTATGATTCACTCTCTTATGTATTTGCACACATTCATCTTATATATGCTACTGATTACTAAATTTGCATCCCCATATCATCGCTATAGCCTGTTATTGCGTGGTGACGCCCCTTTGCCACAACCCTCAATGAATAGGACCTTTCCGAACCTTCGACAAGGTGCCGGGGTGATTATTTGAGTAGAGAATGATTATGTTTTCCTAGAAAGGCCCCAGGATGCTTTCAAACTGTTATAAATGATCTAATGTCTGTCATTTTAAGCAAATTTTTTTCCTCAGAATCATTCATTGCATTCATGCTAAATGATTTGAAGAGAAACGATACAATTATTGTATTTGACTCGAAGTGAATGACATTGTGAAAAATGGTGGATTTATTATGTTAAACCTATTCTTTGAAAAAGATGATGAACAAACTCAAGTTATCGCTTCTTCACAGCTTCTAGGGAAAGAGTGTTATGATATTAATATTGCACTTAATGACATGTTGGGCAGTACATTCGTGGATAAGGTTACCCAATATTTGGCGTTAACAGGGGAAGAGGCACAAGGTCTGGCTGATATCCCAAGGTGCATTGAGCTTTGTACTTGCCTTTTGCCTTCAAATATTAGCTTTCCATATTTTAATGTGTGAATGCATGATTTGACTTGAAGTTTATGTGGGAGTGTCAGTCATTTGTTTATTCTGCACCGGAAGTTTATAATGTGAGCAGTGGTTATTTGTTCATTGTGCACTTCTTCGTCACTGAAAAAAAGAAAGGTCGGAAAGGAGTGTTCACTAGAGTATAATATAAAGAGGAACAGGTCCACAATACCTAGACAAATAACTAGGACCTCGGGATCAAGCAATGCTAGTTAAGTGCGAAGGAAGAGGATTAAAGGGTGTTTTGAAGGCGTAGAGATTGCTGTTATGAAGATGCAAGACTCTTGATTCTTCATGATTAGCTGTTTCTTTTACTTCATGAAATTTGACATACTAGACATTTATATACAGTGGATTCTACATCTTGAATGTGATCTATGTGTTAGGGTTGGCGTGCATGTGTTTTAGGCCGTGCCAGACCCTTGTAGCTTTTAGTAAGTTTCACTGTCCATTTCTATCTGTGGTCACACTGCTTTTCGTGGACCTCAAAACCCAATCCAAAAACTATTAAGTAAATCAAATAAGTCAAAGAAGGGTCCTGATTGACTAACTCATGCATATCTTACGAAGTCTATATCCATTCAAAGAAAGACTGTCATCAGAAGTTCATCACCTCATGATTGGTATAGCAGTCTCCCAAGAGATAAAACCAATTTATATTGAGACTAATTGGCTCTCTTGCGTTTATTTCTCCATGGGCTTCGAAATATGATTAAGTGAAGAACAAATGGTTCACTTTAAGTTGAATAAGGAGTGTGTTTATTTCTCCAAGGGCTTCGAAATATGATTAAGTGAAGAACAAATGGTTCACTTTAAGTGGAGTAAGGATTGTGTGCAGGATGAAGTATCTTCTTTTGAGAATACCCATTTTCTGCTCCATTTTTTGCCCCTTTGGGACTTCTTATTCATGAATATTTGCCCATGTTGTCTGATTGAATTAGGTTGTGCTATATTATTGTGGCAGATGCTGTCTCCGTTCTGACTGGATATTTTCCAGCAACCCAGACCAGTCGAAACATCTGGAAAGAGCGAGGATGTGCCTCTATGATATATGGATAGATTTGTGAACTTAAGGTCTGAAAAGTGCAATGAGAATAGCCGCATTCCCACCCAGATGGTATGCATTAGTACAGCTGTTAATTCATCTGTCGTATGTTTTCTTTCCACCTGTATCTCATTATCTCGTTTAGTCAGGGCTTACCAGACAGTATCATTACCAGTAAATGGCAAAAATAGTTTTTAGCTCTTTCGTGAACTTTCTTTTTCGGGGAAAGAAAGACAAGCGAAATTAGTTAGGTGGTATCAATAGGGCGGCCACTTGTATGCTCAATGGTGGTACTGGTACTTAAGGAATGCAAGTGTACAAATGACAAGTATATAGCTCATAATCAACAGTAAAGTGACTTGAATCTGACAATCACATGTCCATTCTTGAGCAGTCTTGGTTGGGGAACTTTCCTCTAAACTATTATTCTTTCTATTGCTAATTCACTCGAGTGACTTGTCGAACAAAATTATTTTCTTATAGGTGTCGAGTATATCATCATAGGTAAGAGGGCCTAAGAATCATCATGAAAGCTAAATGCAATGAGCGCAAGGGCTTTTAAATTTTGTATCCATGGCCATTCATTCGTGATATTAGCACAGTGTTTTCTCTTAGATTGTCAATGCTCGGAGCAATTTTTTGTTTATTTATCGCTGTGTCCTCTTTCTCCATGCACTGTTGCTTCCGATGTGATTGCACTTTTGTTAAACTATTTGTGACCCGAAAATCTTGCTAGATTCTTGGTTGTCGCTTCTGTAATGGTCGTTCAATTTGACTTCTCTTACAGGATTTTGGCACTGCAGAAGAGTTTTGCGAGATCAAAAAGGAGCTTTTTGCTATATTGTCTGGTCATCTTTGTGCCTCCATGTTCATAATGTTGTTTTAATTTCAGGTGCAAGGTTCAGATTTACGTTGGATGAAGAGCTGAAGAGAGCTGCCGCATCCAATGATGTCAAAGATGCACTTGCAGCTAAAATCAGTGACGAGCGCACTGGTAACAGAAGCACGAGTCTCTAACATTCCTCTATTGGCTGCTTTATCTCATACAATTGTTTTTTGGTGGAAGTTCTTGTACACGTGGCCTTTATCTTTTCTTTCAACATCTGTATGTGATTTGTATTTTCTTTTTGAATGTTACTTCTCATTGATGAGATGGGATCAAAGTTTTTCCTCTTCTTCGGTATGGCAGTTGTGACAGCTTGCTTTTCTACTTTTCTACGTTTGTTTTCAATTGAATAAATCGGGCATTTCATCGACGTGCTTTATAGTCTTTATTTTACGAGCCGATCACTAATGAGATAACTAAACTAATTGGGGAAGTCATTAAAGGATTTTAGTGCAACATGCTTGAGAATTCAACAGGGAATCGACTACTTGACCGTGTTAGTTTGCGAGGTCATTGTGGCATAGTTGAAAATTTATCGAGAGGCGGAGATATGTTGATTTGATCGAGGTATGTAATTAGGCGGGGTGAATTCACTTAATTACAAAATTCTCGTCGATCGGCACTAAATTGATTTTTTTGTCGTTTTGGTACCCTGTGCCCGTAATTGAAATCTCGAGATTTTTGCGACAACCGATAGTCGCCAATGAGGCGAAAATGTATATTGTGGTTCGAAAACAATCGATCACAGGTCAATTGCACCAAGAATTTCCAAAAATTACATGATAGTTAAGTCACACTAAAATCACGTCAGATTGAAATTAACCGCGAAATTTAATCTGATTTTAGAAATTGAGAATTCTACCGTGTCACAATTAATTTTAGGAACGTCGATGCATCCTCTTAAGACCTTTTGACGAATTTGAAATTTTGGTAGAAAATTCAAATTGCAGCAAGTGAATGTGGTAAAAGCCATGATTTAAGTGGATTTTTGGTCTTCAATATGGAACATTTGGAGATGGAAATTATAAGGATTTAAATGAGGCTTTATCCTTGTTAACTAAGGTTATGGAGTGGTAAAATGAAAAAGGGAAAATTTAATGAAATGGCTGCAAAATTCGGATGGTTGCACACTAAAGCGAAATCCACCATCATTTGAATTTCATTTGGGGATGGATAGACTTGCTTGGAATGGTAGGCTCTATGAAAGTGGTAGAGGCTTAGATTCCATGGAATAAGGACCAAAGGTTCTGGAAATTGGGGAGGGGGACCCTCCATGGTTCTCTTTTCTCTCTTCTCTCTCCCCATCCGTGCGCATCCCCTCCTCCTTGTGCCGTGCGACCGCTCCTCTCTCTCTCTCCCTTTCTCTTTCTTTCCTTTTCCTTTCCTTTCCTCAGCCGTAAGTTCCTTTGTCTTCTTCTTCTTTAAGCTATTCGGTCTCCTTTGTTTCAACATCCCATGTCACTGCTGAACCGACCAAAACAGCAACGTGCCGTTGGTGCTAGTCCAGCAACCCCCTAAGCCAAGCTGCCCTCATGTTCCATTTCTCTTTTGTTTGGCCATTGATCACCTCTTAACTCACTAGCAGTTCGGCAGTTCATAAAAATCGGCAAGATTTCTGCATCCCTTCGCTAGAAGCTCAGCATCACTACATATGGGTGCTGTAGCGTTTCCACCGCCCATCCCTCCTCGATCTCGACTCATCACCCTCACTGAAAGCCCCTGCCTCTCCGCCTGTGCTGCCGTTCAATCGTCGGAGCTTTAGCGACGCCGAACTAGCTTGCCAGTTAGCACCGTTGTGCTGTTGCTTCGTCCCTGCGGAGCTCGTGCTGCCGCTACTCCGCTTGATCCAGCCGAGAAGATTGATCCCTGGCAATAGGCCAAGGGTCTTGCAGGCTTGTGCTAGGCTGATCGGAGCCACTCCGGCACCCCCAAAGGCCGAGACCTTGCTGCCATTGCTCCGTCGCCGTCGGAAGTTATTAGCTTTTAGTCTAGGTAAGTTAATTTCCTAATTGTTGATTAGGAGTTGATTACATCTATTAAGTGTTAGATTAAGCTTAATTAAGTTTAGCAATTAGTTTGGTTAGGGTAAAGACTAGTTAGCTAAGTTAGTTGGGAGAGAACTAGGTAGTTAGATAAGTTAGTTAAGGTAGTTAGATTATTTAGTTAGGGATTTAAGTATTTAATTAAATAGTTAGCGATGGTTACAAGGCATTGATTTAGTTAGACATTTTAATAATTAGGTAAAGTTATGATCAATTTTGATTGGTAGTGACATTTGATAAACAATAATTAGTTAAATAATTAATTTAAATTGTTTAATTATAATTTAATTAATTATTTAATATTTTCTGGAAATTATACCGGGATAGCCGGTGACCGGAATTTTGTGCTGATTGTAGCACTATGTTCCATTTATGCCATTGACTGTTAAATTGTGCAATTGAGTGATGGTTGTTAATTGTGAATATTTAATTCAAAATGGTGGAATTTTGGTATTTAATTAGAAAATATCAGGTGTCAGGTTTTGGACGCCGAAAGTGTTTTTAAGTACTATATCAAACTGCGTGATTTTAAAAGAAATGATACAAATTTTCTGGTTCAATCTGATCGTGTCCCCACACTATTATTTTACAATGCATTTCTAATATGAAGAAAAAAGGCCAGGATCACTATTTTAATTGAGGCATTTGAGTGCAATGCACGGTGTCCTGTACTGAAATTAAATGAATGCACGAATGATATGAGATGCCGTCACGAGCTTTTGCGGCCGGACGATACTCCTTTGGGAATGCCCCAAGTCAACGGATATCGGTCGCAGTGGAGGTTGGACTGATGCTCCTTTGAGAAATGCTGTCTAGATGTAAACGTTACGGTGCTCGATGGTGCGAGACGAAGTCTAGTTAAGCCGGAAGACACTGTTGAGTCGGCCGTGACCAATGGGTCATAATCAATTGGAACGTACGAATGATTGAGATTGAGGGGCTTGATTAGGAGACGGAATTGTGTGGTGCGGTATGGGACGTACCATAACAGTTTGGTCTGGTAATCAGGGCTCGTGAATCGGTGATGATATTTATATATATATATAATTATATGTGTATACATGTCGAGAGGTTCCAATGATGCACGGTTTTAATATAATTATATGCAAATTGAATGGTACTAACATGTGGGACAACACTAGTGTTACATGAGTTTTTAGGAGATATGGTTAGATTGCATGCGGGTGGGATTTAGGGAATGGACTCGTTGAAACATTGTCTCATTGGTTATTGTATAACCATTCTCAGGTCCCTAGATGGAGGATTGTCAAGCGAGGTGCAGGAGTTCGCAAGAAGTGAAGTCTAGGATTTTCTTTAGTCCTTCCAGATGTCGACTGGTCTTTGGTTTAATTTGGACAGTGGGTGACAGTTCACCCTTTTGTTATCAAGAGGTGGGACTCTGGTCCCATGGATGAGGAGCTCAGAGCATAGATAGCCTAGATTGTTATTACGTTTCCGCGTGTGCCATAAACTGAATGGGTCGGTGATACTTCCTAAGATGTCACAAATTTGATCGACCATAGAGGGATGTGCATGCGCTTGAGGTTCAGGTCGTGACAGTAGGTTGATCTGATGATATTAGGTGATGAACCAGTTAAAGCTATTGCTTACATCTATGAGTTGCAATTGTTTTGGTTTGTTGGGTTGTGTTGACAATTGACCCTTTTTGAAAGAGCAATTCATGCCTAAAATGTTGAAAACCGATGGTTTAGGACTCACAGAGTGACCATATATCAGGAGAGAAGTAAAACTTGTTGTAAAATTAACCAATGCGAAAGCTATTCAGGATTTTGTAATTAAGTTAATGTGAGATCATCGAAAAAATAAACGAGAAACAATAAAGGACTGCTAATGTTTACGTGATTCAGTCCGAGTGTTAGTATCTATATTCACGAGGAACGCTCCTAGCAAAAATCTACTATAATCGGAGAATTGGAGTTACAATTATTCAATATGCTCTAGTGTTTCTCATGCCTAAATCAAACTCAAGCCCAAGGTATTAACAAATAGACAACTCATTTTGGATATAAAAAACTCACAGTACAAATCGCACGCTTTGCCCGCGACCAAGTTAAAGCTCTCTCCGAAATGGCCAAAAATCAAGGGCCTCCTCTGTTCTTGGTTTCCATTCTTCGTAGCATGACTTTCTAGGAAGTCACTGCACATCATGGCTTTCTAGGAAGTCACTGTGCAGCCGTCAAATCCTCCATTTTGCTGTGCAGCTACAACTCTAAAACAACACAAGTACGTGTTTTGACGTATGTGTGTGTGCCCCTTTCTTAGCTTCGACCGATCAACAGTACTTTTAAAGTCTAACTCTTGATTTGGGTTAAACTCGTATATTTATCCAATTGGATTAGGTTTCGCCGTGTAGAAAGGTGTCTTGATCAATGGAAATGCATTTGCTTTTGAAGGTCTTTACTTCTAATATAGTTCAACCGAGAAGAGACTTCACTTGCACCTTGTTAGGACTCAGAGCCCACTCACAATGGAAAAACATATGGTAATTATGTTTCTATTTTTCTATGCTCAGCTCCCATTATGGACGAGTTCAGTGATGCAAATCAACTAGATGGATTGACCCAATTTAATCTACTTCAAAGAGTGCGTGGATGAGGATCCGCTCGGAGTCCTGAGCTTGCAAAATGACTCTTCTCATCACTGTGAGTGGCAAAGTGTTGTCTGCGGTGGACAGCATCCTGAAGGGGTTGTGTCCCTCGACCTAAGGTCGAAAGGCTTGGGCGGTCTTCTATCTCCTCATGTCTGAAACCTCTCTTTCTTGAGAAGCCTTGTTCTACAAAACAACTTTTGTGGCGAAATTCCACAAAGCATTGGCCACTTGTTTCACCTTCCCCTTCTCGTTCTCGGTAACAATTCTTCCGGTGGAGAAATGCCCACCAATCTTTCTCGGTGCTCAAACCTTGTGATTTTGAATCTCATCGATAACCAACTTGTGGGCAAAATTCCTGATGAGCTTGGCTTTTTGTCAAAGGTTCAAGCTTTAGGTTCGGCTAAAAACAGTCTTACAAGATCTATTGCTCATTTTATTGGAAATCTCTTTGAACTTTGCAGTATTTTCATCATAAAAAATGGGTTGTAAGGAGAGATTCCCGGGACATTGTCCAAGCGTTGTGGTTTGAGTTTTGTTCAATTGGCGTATAACCAACTTACCGGTGAGATCCCTCCAGCAATCTTCAACATCTTCGGCATTTTCTGTTTCGACACGAATGACAATCAATTGAGAGGCAGCATTCCCCCTTATATTGGCGATACTCTTCCTTCTCTCACTCATCTTGATTTTAGGTGCAATTTGTTTACTGGCGTTATACCTTTGTCCTTATTGAATGCCTTTGGTCTTCAGTACGTCAACTTTAACAATAATAGTTTTCACGGATTGATGCTCACAAACCATGTAAGGTTAAAAGCTCTTGAAGTAATGTACCTTTCTTCTAATTAGTTGCGAGATTACTTTAGTTTCATTATGTTGCAATCTAATCTCAGGTGCACTACCTAAGGTTAGCTAATGAACTTCTAAGAGTTTTTAACATGCAAATGATTTTTCAATTATGAATCGTTGCTAATCTATTCTTTACACTTATGAAGTAGAGATAAATGAGTTTGAGAAAAATATTTTGTAGGCAGTTTGAATTGATTTTAATTTACTACTAACACTTAAAAAAAAAGCAATAAATAAATCAGACTTATCTGGTAGTAATGAAAACATCTGCAATATTAGCTTAGAATTCACAATGGATCGCAACGAAGGCTGATATAGAGGCAAGCTAAAGGCAGCAGGCAAAGAGGACAGCGAGGGTCTGGATTCCAGCGAGTGATGGCGGCGAGGTAGGTGGCCGGTGGGTTTGTAGAGCAACGAGAACAGCTGCGAGCTTTGGCGATTCGTAGCCCGGAAGGTGGCTTACTGTTGATACTCGATTGGATCAGTCGCCAGACAAACCTCAAGCGACCTACAAAACAAGAAACTTATCGTCGTGGGGATGGACGCCGGCTTGATCGGTACTCGGGGACAGCAAGGACGTCACTGCGACGAATCACACCGACATAACGCGGGTTAGTTGCGGGAGCTTTCGGCGTAGCAAGATCGAATAGCCACTGGAGGACAGTGAGCAACGGCGTGATGGTGCAGCGGAACAACAGCTGTTCGTCGTTGATTCAGGACAGCGACCGGGCGTCACAGAGTTGGACACGACAGCAGCAAAGTCTTCACGGACTGATGTTGTCTCAGCCAATTGGGGCGGTTCAGGCGACTCGCTGGAGTAGTGGACGCAGCTGACTTCGCTGGTCGCTTCGCCAAGAGATGTGTCTCTCTCTACTGTTGTGTGTCGGCCTCCAAGTAGTGATGGTCAGATCATGGGATAATGCATGTGGCCATCCATGATCATGAGGAATTGTAAAAATAATATAGTGGAGTATGTGATTTGCTCGAAGAAAAAGGGGGCAGAGGCGTGAATGTGATGAGGGGAGGAGTTGTAAGAAATCTGAATTGAGGCAGTCGCTTCTCTCTCTCTCTCTCTACCTCTCACACTTTCTTCTCTTTTTTCGTGAATGAACGTGCTCTCCCTCTGAATTGTGGGGCCTCCCCTTTGTCGTGTAATGAGTCTCTTTTATAGAGAAAGGACTTGAACTATCAAGCAAAGCCAGCAAATTTTATCTCCTCTATTGGACTCTCTTAAAATATTTTGTCCTTTCCTTCTCGGCTCATGCACGAAATCTCTCTTGACCATGCGGTCTTTCTTATTTTGGGACAAATAATATATCACTCAATATATACCCACGTGCAATATTTTCTCTTTTTTTTTGTTGGTAAAATGCAATATTTTCTCTTTTTATTTTTATATTCCATCTAAAATCTTTCAATCTGGAACGAAATATATCACTTGATGTATATATGAAAGATTTACTAAATATTGGAAGAATAACACGAATTTTTTACGAAAATGTCAAATCGTCATTCCTAATAAGTCATTTTTTGGTCATCAGAGAATAATGGGCTTGAGCCAATTCCCTCTCTTCGAAGGCTTAGTCCAACTCATTAAATTAAAGTTCAAAACCATTAATTCAAATCCATTCATCATCGGTCTAATGCAAATGCAATAATAAATGCTCTTAAGACTACGTGCTATGCAATTTAATTATAGTTTTTTTTTTCTTTAGGCATTAAAAATTAATCCTTAATTTTTTATACAATAAATAAATGATTAAGTCGTCAAAATTTAGGTGTCAACACATTACTTCATTGACTAATTGTTTACAATTGGAAATTATGGGGTGGCACTCAATTTTTTAGAAGGTCCATTGTTAAATTCCGTTGGCAATCTTTCCAACAATGTTGGAGCAATTGATATATCATACAACCCAATGTACGGAACCATTCCTCCCAGTATTGGCAATCTCTTCAACTAACAGCATGTTTTACAATATCAACACTAGCTCAATTGAACATTTAACTGGGAGAGGTAGAATAGATTTAGAGTATGGCTTGGGGGACATGGTATCGACAAAAGGCTATGTGTACAGTTATGACATTCTTTTATTGGAAATGTTCACTGAGAGGAGACCCATGGAAGAGGCTTTCAAAGACCATTTGGGTGCGTTTGGCACCGTGTTTCTGTTCCCGGGGAACAGAAATTTTTTTTTTGTTAGGGAACAAAAAAGGAAAATAAATGCGTTTGGGTGCGTTTTATTCCTTTTTGTTCTTTTTGTTCCCGGGAACAAAAAGAAAAAATTTGTGTTTCTTGTTTCAAAACACTTTTGAAAAACACCTTTTTTTTTTTCTCTTATTTTCTTGTTCTTTTTTCTTTTGGCCGGTCCCCGGCCTCGGCCATGGCCGGCGACCGGCCGATGAGGGCCGACGGCCTCGCCGTCCCCCGACGAGGCCGAGGCTCGCCGTCCCCCGGTGAGGCCGAGGCTCGCCGTAGTTGGGCGAGGGTCGGCCTCGCCCAGCGGCCGGCGAGCCTCGGCCTCGCCGAGCCACCGCGAGCCCTCATCGGTCGACCTGGTGGTGGCTCGGCGAGGCCGACCCTCGCCGGCCGGTCGCCGGCCAAAAGAAGAAAAATGAAAAAATGAAAAAGAAAAAAGAAAAAAAGGAAAAAAAAGAAAAAAAAGAAAAAATAAAAAAATTATCCAAATTTACCAAACATGTTTCTATTTATTTTTTGTTCAGGAACAAGTTTACCAAACGCGTTCTTTTGTTCAGAAATTGTTCCCCGGAACAGAAACAACAGAAACAACAGAAACACTTTTTTCTATTTCTGTTCCCTAGAACAATTTTTAAACAGAAACGCAAACAAATGCACCCTTTGAATCTCCACACCTTTGTAAAGGTGGCTCTGCTAGACTGAGTGATGGAGATCGTGGACTCGGCCATTTTTAATGGAGAAAGCACGAATGACATTGAGAGGATGAGAGATTGCATCACCTCTGTTTTAGGGATTGGAGTTGTGTGTTCGATGGAGTCGCCACAAATCAGATGGACATGGCTGAAGCACTCAAGGAATTGCATAGGATCGGGGCTAGGTATGGAGTCGAGTAGAGGTTTGGTTGAAGCAAGTTCGGTGGAGGGACACTTAGACTAGACTATTCTTGGGATTAATTGAGCTTTGAATAATAAGCATTCGGATGGTTCAACGCAAGTACTTTATCTCCATCTCCCTCCCCCAACCACCCCCCTTTCCTTTCTTCCTCTGCATTCTTACTATTTTCTTTATCTGGATTTTTTGTTTCTAATTTTTCCCCTCAAAGTTATCTAATAAATTTTAAGTAATTCCTATTAATCTTAAGTTTTTCAACATTATATAATGTGAGTGTTGCGTGCCTTTTGTCGCAAAGAGAGCTTTATTTAACAACTGACGCGGATGATCTCATCCCATCATTAGCATAATACTGTTAAATTATTTCGGGAGGTCCCTTAGGTTTGATGAAATTTAAATTGACTATATAATTTTGCTTATATGCTTTAGTAAATGGTTTTCTCATTAGATTACTTCCTTTCCTTCACATATTGTTCTAATACTTTTGAATTGCAATACATTATTGTGTCAATCCAATGAATTCCCAGAATATTATGATAATATCATAGTATCTCTCCTCAAACTCAAGGTTATTCTAAGGAAATCACTTGGAGTTTGGAAACTAGAAAACTAAGTAAGAAAGGAGCCTTTGTAAGACTATCTACAGTGTTGGAAGAAAGTCAGCGGAAGACGACTTACCTATTTCCGATGCGTAGTCAACAATTTACCCTAGAACGATCGTTGAATTGCGGATGAATCATGAACAATATTACCTCATGTTGGTTTGAATGTAATCACGAGGAAAACATCCGATTTCCACAGTGTATATGCCAATTGTTCTCGTAAAGTAGAAATGAAATGCTTTATTTTTCTTTTTGATGAAAATGGGAGAGAAATGAAAAACTATTTCTTTTTGAGCGTACGTTCCATCAACCGTGCCAACGGTTGTCTTCAGGAGTCTTTTATATGACTCTATCACACCCTTTCAAAGAGTGTCTTTCCATCGTAGCATATCAAGACGAAACGGTGCATTCCAATCGCATCCCATCATGGACGTACTAATTAACTACAACATCTCCTGTGGCACCCCCAAAACGGCCCCCGATCCATTGGGGTCGCCACAGTTCGCTTACCTTTCTCTTGCTTGACCCGAAGGTCTACCAATCCTAGGGGTTTATATCTTTTAGGTCGGTTCCTACGCATTATATAAATATATAGCGGAAGCAAAATCAGCATCTCCCTATCCCAAAATTTGAAACGATGCACACCTACTAGACATTTTTATAAGTCAAGCCGAACACTTTATTTATATAGATTTGCTTCATTTGCTATCCGTCACTCTCGGTCACACCAACCTGGTCTGTTAGCTGGCGGCGGCGGCAACATCCCTAGCATGATCCCATCACGACGAACGTGTATTGATAGAAACTCCTGAGTCACTGGGCCATCAGGTGAACCAATGTCATACATGACTAGAACCTGCACTCGAGTGAAAACCAACCCTCGTAACTGAGGATGAGGGTGCTTCGAACACTCACACTCAACATCAATGGGGACACCGTAAAATGTACCGGGGGTGACTGGTAGCAGAGACATCTTCTAATATGAAATGTTAGTCCCCAAATGGGGTGAGTACAACCACTCAGCAATAAAAGATTCATCAAGCTATATCAAGCAGTACCATCAATATCTAGACTCATGCAAGATAGACACAATCAAAATCATAAAATCCTTTAATGCAATGGCAAATGCAATTTCAAACGATTCAGATGCATCATGTCCAGTTACACAAGTCTCGATCATAAGGCCAAACTGTAATGACACGTCCCATTCCATGCCATACAATTTAGTCCCATAACCAGACCACACTCACACTTAATATAATAATCAGTTTTAATCATTCAAACGGTTTTATCCCCCTAAAAGGACCAATGTTTGTATCCTTCTGGGATTCTGCACCCAACCCTGGCGTTGCGGAAGCCTCTGGCATTCAGCCACTTAGGGCTACCGGGCATCTAGAGTGGATCACGCTTCCAGGCATCTTGTACCCCACTTGGCATCATGAGGAACTTTGGGGGCCTCCCATGAAAATGGTTACCCCGGCCATCCGGAATTACGTACCGACAAGTATACCACCAGGCATCCCGAAGCTCCCGGGGAAAAACCTACGGCATTTAGCCACACAGGGCCACCGGGCATCCACAAGGCATCGACTCATTCGATCCTTTGGGCATCCCGACTCCCGGGGCATCATTGACCCGAGGGTCCAACGGCAACAATTAACATCTTAATTTCCAAAAACACTTTTCAATGCAATGAGAAAATGTCTCTGGAGTCTCATCACATCTCAATATTGCATGATATGCCAATTCCAATATCATCATGTCACATAACAACCCGAGATGCATTCACTTTTGAAATCAGTTGAGCAAAGTCGGAGTAAAACAGCTTAAAAACCAGAATGTGCAGTTTTAATGAAAATTTCGAAATAACCCCTAAATGAATTCAGAAAATTCTAAAATTTTGATATGTTATAAAAAAGACCTAAAAGAATTTTTTTTTATGAAGAACACTAAGTCAGATTCATTATATATCAAGATCAGTAATTGCTGTATTCCTTGCTAACGTTCTGTAATGACTTTCAGGTTTAACGTTTACAAAGAAAATCATTTTACCGACCAAACCTTGTTCATTTATTCTCAATTTTTGATATGTTATTCCTAAAGATATTCCCTACACTTTCATTAATGATTCAGAGTCCAATTCTATCTAGAAAATTCTAGAAAATTCACATAATCATCGAAGGTCAAGCTATTCTCTACGAAACAGCTTACTGTTTTCAATAGGTACACTTCTATCTTCATGTTTTTACATCCATATGACCATAGTTAAATGTCAAACTCAATCTAAAATGATTCCTTTCCTTATCTTCATCTTTAGAAATCAAGGCAACACAAACAGCAACATCACATTCAATCCTCCACAGATTGGCATTCAGTTTTCATCTCAACCCTTCCTCAAGTCTATTGCACTACACTAGACAACAACAGCACTACATCACATAGATTAATGAACTTCTACTTGCCTCAAGCTCTTCTACTTGGTTACAAGCAAAAACAGGGGCTTGGAGGTCTAGGCTTGGCTCAACGGCAACGAAAACCGGCGGTGATGACGGCGATAGCTCTATCACGGGCATGAACGGAGGGCAGTCTTCCTTCTCTGCCCTCACTCGCTTGGACTGCTCGCTGCTCACTCAAACTCTCTCTCTGTTTCGCTCGCTCACCCTCTGCTCACTCTCGGTTTCTCTCTCTCTCTCTCTCCTTGGTTCCGAATTCTTTTGGTTTCTGTGGTTTGTTGAATCATTAATCACTTGCATGTGTTTTCCTTTGGTGGCTGCACGCACACGACAGCTGGAGAATGGTGTGTCTTCAGCATGCAGCTCCTTTGCTGGCCACCGAATGGGAGAGCAACGTGGAAGTTGCTGGGCTCCTCTCAGTCAACACTTGGGAAGGAAGCTGAGGATTGTTGACTGGATTAGTCGACAACCAAGGGGGCTTCATGGGTTGCTTGGGCCTGGTCCAAATCAAATGGCCCATCATCTCCAAAAATAAGCCCATAATTTCTATACAATTATTAAGCATTTGGTTTCCACAGAAATTAATTTGATATTCCCATAGTCAATTTGCTTCATATACAAGGATAACCAAAGTTCTTGCATAGAGAAGGGATTTCGATCAAGCGACATGGTGGAAAAATTTTCATTTCCTTACTTGTCAAATCGCACTAAGAAAAGGCGTTCATGATCCTCATGCTTGGTCCAACTCCTCAATATTTTGTCCTTAAATTCAGCATGCGTGTTCCCCATGCATGGCCAAATTCCATCCCTTCGGTTCTTAGAAAAAAAAAAATCAGTTGATCAAAGTCCAAAGATTTTCTCTTGTTGCACGGTTGATCGGTCCATTGCTAAACATATCATATCAATCTAATAAATAAAAAAATACGAATCAACGCCCGTAAATGATATTAATGCCACAGTTCGATGATACTTCTGTCGATTGGTCATGACCATCACATATCCGAGGGTCGTTGAAATTCTTGGATGCCACATCTCCCACTCGGACATGATGGGCTTGATAGCGCTCTATCAAGAATATAAGGTATTTAACATTCATCAACTTTACAAAATAATTCATACTGGCAAGTAAGCCGTGCGACCAGTGAGTACACCTGCACATGGGAGCTCAAATTATGCACCTGTTAGAGATGACATAATGGTTACAACCCTGAAAAGAAATAAACAATTGATGTCTCACAGTGTCCCAAACATATTTTGTTACATCAATTCAAGTATACCTATCCTTTAAAGGCTATACTTAACTATTCTCAAAACATAATATATTTACAATTATATCCGCAACCATAGAAGGCGATATAATTGGTCGACCAGTAAATACATATGATAGATGTAAAACAACAATAGTTTTCTTTTGCACTCATGTCTCTCTCAATTTCAGAACAACTGCTTTCCTAGACACGTCCCATAAAACCATATCTGTTCACGACCGCCGGTAACATGCTAAAATAGCAACATTGATATTTCACTTCGAGAACATAGTCAGAAGTAACATAGGGCACAAAATGAGGTAAATTATAAATTACCTCAAGGGCTCACACGATGAGTAAATAGGGATAATTTCACTCACATTCCCTTGTTGGTAACGATGCACATATAGTATGAATTACATACTATAATGGATTTCTCTTTCTTTAAGAGTGTATGTCATTTATTAAATATATAAACTATACGGATCTTAGCTTAAACATAGTCACGTGCTTCTCACGTACTCATGTTTAGCTTAAGTGCTATATCAGCTCCCTTTTTATAGAGCCCAATTAAGTACTCACATCCGGCATCTTTCAGGCATACATGATTGTGGGACTATCATATTCGGTCTTATTATAAACAAATCGCAGACCTCATCTTGACTTCAATTAAGGCGACATCTTATTTTATGTACTAAACCTACTTTTCAACATTCATTTGTATATAATGTCTCATCTCAACGTGCCAACTATAGCACTTCAGGTGATTGCTCGTGTGAGTGGGCCAATCATTGTCTGCTAACATACTTTTCAATAATATATGTGTGTATGTGCTAGTCTCATATTATATTTGTACTTATTGATAAAACATCAAGTCACTAATAAACAAACAAGTACAATACATATGTTCACAAATACATAAATCAATGATCTTCTACAATAACACATATCACATTCTACGCAATCCTAGTAACATCCTGTGGGTCAAGAATATGTCTCTAGGAACAGTATTCCTAAATGGATTAGCAACTATTTTATTGGTTGGAATGTATTGTAAGATCACTTCTTTCTACGCTATTATATCTCTTATGAAGTTGTTCTTTATGTCAATATACTTTGTCTTTCCATGATACTTGGGATCCTTCACATAGGCAATGGTTGCTTGACTATCGTAATAAACTATCACTGGTCTTGGAACCTTAGTGACAATGGCTAAATTTTCCAAGAAACGTTTTAACCATACTGCTTCTTGCATTGCGGTAGAATATGCAATAAATTCTGCCTCGATCATAGATAAGGCTGTGCATGTCTGTTTCTTACTATTCCAAGAAATTACACCTTCATTGAGCAAGAACGCATATCCAGAAGTTGATTTATGCTCATTTAGATCTCCACCCCAATCAACATCTGAATAGCCTAATAGGCGTAAATTACTCCCTTGGTAACAAAGTCGATAGTCCATGGTGCCCTTCAAGTATCTCAGGATCCTCTTCATTGCTTTCTAGTGTGCTTGACCAGGATTTGATTGATATCGGCTCACCAATCCCATGGCATGACATATGTTGGGTCGAGTATACATTATAACATACATCAAACTTCCGACCGCAATAGCGTAAGGAACAGTTTCCATTACTTTAATTTTTTTTGGAGCTTAGGACACATCTTAGTACTTAAGCCTTCACCTTGCATGATAGGGGTATCAATGGGATTACAATGCTGCATATTGAAATGCTCAAGAATCTTCATTATATAAGACTCTTGTGATAAAGTAAGGAGTTTCCTTGATCGATCTCTTTCGATCTTAACTCTTAATATATAAGCAGCTTCTCCCATGTCATTCATTTCAAAATTGGAGGAAAACTATTTTTTTTTTATTTTTTTTTTATGGTGATAACCAAAATCTTATCATTTCCAACCAATAGAATATCGTCCACATAAAGTGATAAAATCACAAATTTATCTTCGGACCGCTTGACATATACACAATGATCTTCTTCAATCATCGTGAAACTAAAAGTCGTTATGGCTAGATGAAAACGAAGATACCACTGTCTAGATGATTGCTTAAGTCCGTATATTGAGCAATGAAACTTGCATACTTTATCCTCTTGACCTTTATCTATGAAACCTATTGGCTGTTCCATATAAATTTCCTCATATAGTTCTCCATTGAGAAATGACGTCTTTAGATCCATTTGATGTAATTTAAGGTCCAAATGTGCAATGATGGTTAGAATAAAGCGTATTGAGGCAAACCTAACAACTGGTGAAAATGTTTCCTCATAGTCTATATTCTTTTGTTGAGTATAACCTTTTGCCATAAGGCGAACTTTATACTTTTCAATGGATCTATCCGCTCTTCGCTTAATCTTGAAGACCCATTTGTTTCTAATGGCCTTACAATGGGGTGGTAGATCAATCAAGTCCCAGATGTGATTTGCTCTCATAGACTCCATCTCATCTTCCAAAACTTTTATCTATTCTTCCTTATCAGAGGATGAGACAGCCTCTTGAATAGTCTTTGGCTCGGCATCATCTTTTTGAGTAATAATAAATGCTTCCTCTTCAATCTCAAAACAACGACGATGAATACTTTTATGATTACTTTTACGTAACTGAATTTTTCTTGAATTCAGTTCGCTAGACAATGCAACATTCCCGTTAGATCTTGCATGTTGAGGTAAATCTTCATTTCCTTCTACAACATTAGTGGGTGTGTTATTAGGGTCTTCCATTTCATATAATTGGAAATCCTTATTAATCTCACATCTACTAGGAAAATCGTTTTCCAAGAACGTGACATCTCGTGACTCCATTTCGGTCATACTTCCATCAGCTTGTTCATCTATGAACATGTACCCTTTGGAGTGTTTAGAATATCTTATAAAAATACATTTCTTCATTCTAGGACCTAATTTTTCATATTTATGGGAAGAATCATGAACATAAGCTGCACATCCCCACGGACGTAGACTACTTAAGTCTGGTTACCTACCGATCCATAATTCATAAGGAGTGGAAGTGACCGATTTTGAGGGCATTCGGTTAAGTACATAGGCAGCAATCAATAATGCATCTTCCCAATAGGAGATAGGTAAATTTGCTTGCGCCATCATAGACCTAACCATTTCCAATAGGGTTTTATTCATTCTCTCAGTTATCCCATTTTGTTGTGGAGTACCAGGAACAGTCAATTGTCGTACAATTCCCTTTTCATCACAAAGAGTCTTGAATTGCTTCGATAGATACTCACGTCCGCAATTGGTTCTCAATGTCTTTATTGTTTTGTTCAACTGATTCTCTACCATCACTATATATCGTCTAAAGCAGTCTAATACTTCTGACTTATGGGAGATTAGAAAAACATAACCGAAACGCGTGAAATCATCTATGAAAGTGATGAAATATGAGGCTCCATGTCTCGCCCTCACATTCAAAGGACCACAAAAATGGAAATTCGGCTTTAGTCCCTTTACCAAATGGTTTTCTAGTTACTTTTCCCGTTAGACAATGTTCACATACGGGTAGATCAACATTAGTGAGTGACCCTAAAAGACTTTATCTAGTTAATATTTGCATTCTTTGCAACCCAATGTGACCTACTCTAGCATGCCAAGTATTTGCATCAATCTCAACATTACTAAAAGATGCAATTAAAAAAAAACAGCCATCGACATTAACATTGTACTAATCATAGTTAATGTCTAACATCATAAAATCATTTGATACATGATTTGAACCATAATAAATCGTTTCATACAAAATGTCAACACAATCATCATGAAAATTCAATACATAACCTAGGCTTAGAAGAACAATTACAGAGACCAAATTTCGTCGAATATCCGAAGCATAGAGGACATTATGTAGGAATAGGCTTCGACCGCCACGTAAAATTAATTTACATGTGCTGATACCCTTTACTTCAATTCTTGAGTTATTCCCAACATATATCAATATTCTTCCAGGCTGTATTCGATGATACTCCATAAATGCTTCTTGGTTTCTAGCTATGTGGTCTGTTGCTCCTAAGTCTACAGTCCACATTGGATGAGATTTAGCAAGTATTACAGTGCTAGAAACAAAATCATTACTTAAAGTAATGGAGTAATAGGGTACCTTTTTCGGCTCAGTGCATTCACGAGCAAAGTGACTAATCTTGCCTCAATTGTAGCACTTCATATTGGCCGTATCCTTCTTCCCACCACGCTTCTTGCATTGGAAGGTCTTAGCTCTCTTAGGTGCCTGATCGGTTTTCTTCCATTTATTGTTGAATTGATGATTCCTTTTGCGCTTGAAGCCCGAAACTTTGCACGAACTTGATTCAGCAACATAAGCATGGGTAGAGGATCTCGTAGCCTCTAGGCGCTCATTCTCTAATTCCAAATGACGCGCAATATCATCAAAAGTGACAATATTCTCATTATGCGTCATATTGATCTTCATATGCTCCCAATTGTCAAGAAGAGACCTTGCAACAACCTGAACTTGTTGTTCATCAGTAAGGGACCTGCCGATTTCAGCTCACGAATCATGTTTGACATCTCTCGTAGATGTTGCCTCATCGTTACATTTGGGCGCTTTCGGTATGTGTCAAACTTGATGATGAGTCTTTTCAACTTAGTAGCAGATGTACCCATAAACTTATCTTTTAAGACAACCCACATTACTTGAGCTTTATCATAACTTTCAAATCCACACATGAGATCATCTTGCATATAGCTTAGTAACGTGATGCGAGCAATGCTATTTTTCTTTTTCCAAACTTGATTAGCTTCTAGATCTCTCCTGTGTTGAGCTGAAGTTCCATACTCAGGTTCATCCATGGTGTGGTTGAGGGTTTCCAAAACCTCTTACTCTTAAATGATGTATTGAACATTTTTAGTGCCAAATATCATAATTGTCACCATTAAGCTTTTCACCCTTATTGAGGTCAGCCACAATTGTCTTAGATGCCAAAACCATAATAAATTGCTATAACATATTGATATAACAAATGTAGAATCAATACTAGCACACTTTTCAGAGTAACACACATATTTACTTTGCAGCAAAGACAAACTAAATTAATGATATTTTAACAAAAGACACATAAATGAAAGTTTCCTATGTTCCCTATCAGCTCCCATGTACGATTGTTCTATTATCATTAATTAGTTTAATATGCGTAAGTTTTAAGTTCTAGGTGAGAATTCCTTCGAATTCAACTAATCTACGAACTCCCACTAGGAAAAATAATTACATGACCTCATATAATTTCTATATTTTTCCATTAACACAAAAGCATAGCATGATGTGAACCAACATACAGAAAAAAATCATGCTGCAATTACAATCAAAATCGCAATTGAACATGTAATGGAAAAACAAGAATTTCCTACCATTGTTCGAATTTTCATGGAATTAGAAAATTGCAAGTATATTAAACTATATACATGCTCCCATCGAACTAAGCTCTAGACAGCATATATGACATCATTTTCATATAGGCTAGCTACTATATTTCCTAAAACATAAGAAAATACAAGTTACAAATGAATAAACTATGCATTTATACCCTAAAAATACGAGTACTTAGGGTTATGTATACAATTTTATATATTTATAAAACTCAAAAGTATAGAATAATTATATTACAATGTAGAGCAGATCCATACGAACCAAATGCCGCCAATTACGCTCAAATTGGAGCTTCCACGCGTCCACACGCGCCGCCTGAGTGTGCTGCACGTGTGGCGCACGCACCAGCGAGTTAGACGACTCTTGGCCGGTCCAATCGGTATAACCAGTGACCAGTCTGACCGGTTTGACCGTCAGACTGGTTGATTGGTGAATGATTGGGTCGAGTTGCAAGTCAGCCTCGGGTTGGGTTGCGGGTCTGGTCGTCGGCCGGCGATCAGCCGGCCAACTGCCGCCGGTGGTGACATCATCGATGACATAATCCAGTGGTTATCGACCGTGGATGACATCATGGTGACGTCGCATGCGTCGATTCGCCGATGCCCGTGTGACACTCACGTGCTGGCGTGCCCAGTGCGTTAGTCGCGTGGATCCGACACGCGGCGGCTTCTGGCGGTGCGTGTGGGTGCATCCGGCGTCCTTCGGCGACACTCAACCCATCGTTAGAGTCGTCTCAACGAGCAGTTTCACCCTGTGTATTTAAAAATTTATTTTGGCTGAAAAAATATTCCAAAAAATGGCCAAAACCGTATGGATGTACATGACCCCGAACCCGTTCTTTGCTTCAATTCATTTTCAATGATTCAGATTGCAATTCCGAGCAATAAACATCCAAATAATGTAGAATTCAATATCTATTTCCAATATCAAGTGGTAAATAAGAAAATTCGATGAAAATAAGGTAGAAATCACGATCGGGCTTTGATACTAATGTTGGAAGAAAGTCGGTGAAAGAAGACTTACCTGTTTCCGATGTGTAGTCAACAATTTACCCCGGAACGATCGTTGAATTGTGGATGAATCATGAACAATATTACCTCACATTGGTCTGAATGTAATCACGAGGAAAACATCCGATTTCCATAGTGTAAATGCCAATTGTTCTTGTAAAGTAGAAATGGAATGCCTTAATTTTCTTTTTGATGGAAAGGGGAGAGAAAAGGAAAAACTATTTCTTTCTGAGTGTACGTTCCACCAACCATGTGAACGGTTGTCTTCAGGAGTCTTTTATATGACTCTATCACACCCTTTCAAATAGTGTCTTTCCATCATAGCATATCAAGACGAAACGGTGCGTTTCAGTCGCACCTCATCATGGACGTACTAATTAAGTACAACATATAGTTTGAACATAAGAAGAAAAACAGACAACATCAATAGTTTCTTGGAAAATATGTTGTCAAAATATAGTAACGATTGTTCTCAATATTCAAATCCACATACGAGGGAGACTTGACCCAAGGGCATGGCAGTAGTCTGTGGGAACTTTCCTTGAACAAATTTTAGCTGCATATTAGCAATCTTTCGAGCAGCCCGTGCCACCAAATTATCTGCATTTCAATTCTTTTGTCAATTAGAGAACATGGCATTGAAGTTTTTGGAGTGATGGAATTTGTAATCTCGTATCTGTTTGATGTAACTATTTTCCAGATCAACTCTAAATTACAAAGGCATCAAGTTTTCTTCTAATCGAATCTATTAGCTCTAGGAAGAGCAAAATTAGAATTAAAGCAAAGTGGCATATCTATTTGGGGAGGATTATCATCACCACAATTCGAGGTCTGGAAAAATATCCATTGCTGGGTACGAGCATGTTCTTCTAGGGCAGTTAGCTATATATTACGAGAGTATTAGACGGCTGAAATGTGAATCCTCCAAGCATAGTGTTATTTCTAGAAGGTGTGGTGATGCCCCTTTGTTTTGAGTGGGGAAAAGTGTGCGAGCTGAAGTAATTTAAGCTGGAAAACTCGCAAAGCTGCCGACCACATTACTTTGCACTTCGGTGTGGTTTCTCATAATTCCGTTTAGGATTTTAGTCATTTCACAGCATTGGATTGGAAGATAGGTATATTATAGGGTCTGTTTGTTCCACTGAAAATGTGATGAAATGTGACGTCTCTGGAAAGTGTTTTCCAAGAAACCAATTTCTAGGAAAATAACCATATTTTCCGTTGTTCGGCTAAAACCTAAAAATGAACTAGAATATATTTTCGCTATTCGGTAATGAAAATCTTTTCTTCCATGAACCCCTTTTAATAATTTTATTATTATTATATATATTTTTTAAAAATCACCTTTTTAATTATTTTTTGTTCTTTTTCTTTTTTCCTTTTCTTCTTCTTCTTCTTCTTCTTTGGCTGGTTGTCGGCTGTGGTGATGGTTGGCGAGGCTTGAACTTGCAAAGTTCCAACGAGGTATCGCCTAATAAGGCAAGGCCAAGCTCACCTAATGTCGACGAGCTCGAGCCTTGCTAGATCTGGCCACCTAAGCAAGGCTTAAGCCTCATTGAAAGTAGCTTGAGCCTCGCCGACACCCAGCGACCTTAGGTGAGGCTCGATCCCCATCTAGGTTGTCAGATTTGGCGAGGACCGAGCTTGCTCGAGGTCGGTCGGGTGAACTAGGCGAGGTTTAAGCCTTGCCAAAGGTCCCTAGAGCATCGCTAATAATTGGTGACCTTCGGCGAGACTCGAGCCTTATCTAGGTGGTTGGATTTGGCAGGGCTCGAGCTCACCGGCGTCAGGCAAGCTCAACCTTGCCATAGGCTGGCGAGGCTTGACCTTGTCGGAATTTGGTGAGCTTGAGCCTAGCTGGCTTGTGGTGAGGCTCTAGCTTGCCTCGGGCCGATAGCTAGCCGTCGCCATCCAGCGACTGACCAAGGCTAAGGAAGAAGAAGAAAAGGAAAGAAAGAAAAGAAAAGAATTAAAAATTGATTTTAAAAAAGAAAAAAGTAAAGGATAATATAAAAACAAAATGAAAATAATTTTGGTGAAAGAAAGTGAGGTGGAAGAAGTTGTGGAAAATATTTTCCTCACTTATGAATGTGTTTTTTTCAATAGCAGAAATTTTTTCCTTAATTTATTTATTTTTTGTAAAATGAACGTTGGAAAATCCAAAAATATTTTTCAGGAAGGTATTTTTCATGAAACGAATGGAGCTTAAGTGGAACATTTTGGAGAGCGCTTGTGAGAGTGCAATCTCCCTTCCTTTAGATAAATGGGAAACTCTCTCCCACGCTTTCCTTCCGGTAAAACCTATCACTTCAGCACCGAAGGAAGGCCCATTATTCATTTCATCCCAATACAAAACATGTCCCAACAGCAGAAAAATTGTCAGTTTGTGCAGTCTTGTCTACCGTCAAAGAACTTTTGGAAAGTGAACCAAGTGCGGAACCCAAAATTTTAGTTAGAATCTTCATGAAGTTGCATCTTCTAGATTAACACGATTATTTTCTGGTTAATATTCATCTTGAAGTGAGAAAATTGGATCTTAGGTCGTGCAACAACCCTATATGTTTCTTGTGAAGAATTATTGAATCATTGGCAAAAAGATGTTGGACCAGTTACCTAGTCCTCAGTCCCAACCACTTCTAACCTGTTCGTTATACTAGACATCCTTGCTTTTGGTGATGTTTCCAAAATCTTAGATATCGCAGAGAAGCTGTCCGAAATTCTTATTTTACCAAAAAGCTTTAAGAGGATGGATCATTGACCGATCTTGAATTGTATGGCATCCTAAGGCACAGAGGCATAAGGCCCTTGAGCCAACCCACTGAACTTATAGAGTTTTGAATGTCCTCAACCAAACGATTTATGATACCGGCTTTTGTCAAAGTTATTTTATATGAACTTGGTCTGAGATTGCAACATGCCTGTAGTCAAGTTAAAATATCCATGTACGTGATCTTGTAATCACCTTGGGTCAATCTTGTGGATAGAGGTCCGAGCTGTTTAGGTTGCCTTTGTTGTGAGCCATTCTTTGGTTCGGTATCCAATTGAGTTGATTCTTCGTTTTTTTTTTTTTGGTCGAGTCCTACTCATGAACCATAGCAGTCCAACGTAAAGATTTTTTCATCGACTTGGTCCTTTCCAATAAGAATGCTATTGGCTAGGCTCTTTTACTAGAGCCTGGCACGCAATGAAGCTTGAAAATAAGCACATGGAAGCTATCCCTTGGAGCTTGTTTTCTCGGCTCAGCTCCAATTTTGCACAATTGCAGCTTAAAAATTTTCTTTGAAATCCTCATTCAAATCCTATTTTCATGTAACTTGGCAGCTGTTCTAGCTCTTTTTACTTTACTTTTGTACATAAAAACTATAGAGCCTCCTCTTTGTGCCTGCCAAACTCTTTTTTGGTCCCATCCATCTACACGTGCATGTGCAAATGTATGATTGAAATGCCGATTTGTGACCCTAGAAACAGAGATTTGGCGGTTTCTAGCTATTGCAAATCATTTTTGCCTATTGCTCTCGACTCTTTTCTCTTGAAATATTCGACCTTTTTTTTTTTATCACTTGCCATGTTTTTGTCATATATAGGTCCTCCAATAAAAGACGAGAAGAAATTCTCATGTTTAACCGCATCAATTTCTATGGCGGCTTGTTTCTATTCTTGGTCAGATGGATGGTTCTTGCTTCTACATTTATAGATTCTTCATGTCCCTTTCTTTTTGCCGTTTGTCTTGACCATTTTTGCTTTTTGGTAATAATCACTCCTCTTAAATTATTTCACTGGCACAGCCCACAATCAACTTAAAATGCTTAGACATGAATGGATTTCTATAATTTTCCCAAGAGAAAATTTAAAAAAAGTACTTGAAGTGCCCTTATTTTCTTAAATAAGGGTATGAAGTGGATTTTGTTTCAAATAAAAATCTGAAATGGACTTGGTTGTTTCAAATAAGGGCATGAAGTGGCTTTGGTTGTTTCAACTAATGACTTGACCTCGCTGGTTGCTAGCCGATTAAATTTTATGACCGGTCAAGAGGTATTTTCGTCATTTGGCATTTTCCCCTTTTTTTCTTCCTTTTTTTTTTTTTTGGTTTTTCTTCTTTCTCTTCATTGGTGGTCAGCCGGCCATCGGTGATGCCCACAGAGGGCTAGGCGAGGGCCACCCATGCCAGCCATAGGTGAAGGACAGCCTCGCCTGGGCATGGCGACCCTCACCTAGGGGCTAATCGCGAGGTTGGCCCTCGCTAGATTTGGCGAGGGTGGCCTCGCTCGTGGCTCACGAGGGCTAGGTGACCTCATCGGCCACTGGTAAGGGCGGGTGAGGCCACCCTCGCTAGATCTGGCAAGGGTTGGCCTCGCCTTTGGTGATGGTTGGCCTCACGGGGCGGAGGGCGACCTTGCATATGGCCCCGGGTGAGGGTTGCCAAGCATAGGCAAGGCCGTCCCTCGCTTGTGGCCGACATGGATGACCCTCAGTGACAAGGGCGACCCTCGCCCAGCCCTTTGTGGGCATCATTGGTGGCCGGCCGATCACTGACGAAAAGGAAGAAGAACCGGGAAAAAAAGGGGAAAGAAATAAGGAAGAAAAAAAGGGGCAAAATGGCAAATGACGAAATTACCCTTGATCGCTGGAAAGTTTAGTCATTATTTGAAATAGACATAGCCACTTCAGGCTCTTATTTGAAACAAACATAACTACTTCGGGTTTTCATTTGAAATAACATCCACTTTAAGTCATTATTTGAAAAAGTGATGGCACTTGAAGTTTTTATTTGAAATAAGGTCCATTTTGAGCTTTTATTTAAGAAAAAGAGGACACTTTGGGTCCATTTTTGGAATTTTCCCTATTGGCGCCGGCTTCCATGAAAGTTGTTTTACATGCTCCTGCTTTAATTGAGAGCATATCTCACTGGAGATGCTAACATCAGAGGCGCAATGGGGATCCGCTACGCGTATACATGCATCTGGATGCTGGACGAAGGAGATCAGACCGAGAAAATATCTTCATCAGTTACCATGCAAAAGAAGATGTCCAGTCAACTAATGCTGGATCACTTTTCCAAAATGGTTGAAATTACCACGTGTCTTCTTATAAGGACAATGTGAGCTATCATTCGTCAATCCTTCTCGAGTCTCATCTCGATTCTCTCCCTATTAATTTATGATCCCCTAAATGCATTAAATCTTGTTTTTGTACCCCAGGAGACGCTGGTTCATTGGTCTTCCTCTCGTTGCCTTCCTCAAAGGAACGAACTTGCAGAAAAGCTCCTCAAGTTGCTACCTCACCATTCATTTGGCAAGTGCTTAAATAATGTCGGCGGTCTCGATAAGGCACTTTCTTTCTATCCCGAGTGTGCCAACGATGCCAGTGTCACTCCAAAATGGTGGGACAATTTGCACTGCACCATGACACTGGCATCGTTGGCACACTCGGGATAGAAAGAAACTCCAAAATGGTGGGACAATTTGCACTGCACCATGTCTCATTGTAAGTTTGTTCTCGCAATCAAGAACACCTGGACAGAAAGTTACGTGACGGAGAAGCTATTTTATGCTTTGGACTCCGGGGCAGTCCCCATCTATTTCGGTGCCCCCAACATCATGGACTTTGTCCCTCCACGTTCGATCATAGACGGGAACAAGTTTAGCTCCATGGAGGAATTGGCAACTTTCGTGAAGTCCCTAGCGAACGATCCGGTGGCGTACACCGAATGCCATGTGCGGAGAAGATGTGGTGTATTAGGTAATTATGGAAACTCACGAGTGGCAAGCCTCGACAGCTTGCCGTGTCGGTCATGGGAGTTCATTAGCCAAAAAGGTGGCAGGAATGCTAGAGCCTTATGGTTGATTCTTTTTGAACACCCGTTTTGTTTCCTGATCATCCGATTGATGCGCGGTTTTTTAAAAGTTTAACCCATGGACATTGACGTATATAAAGAAAGAGTTGGATATATTAGGAGATGGTAGATTAGACATTGATGTAAACAGGCCACTAAAAAAATCATCATGTTAATGAATACAAAGTCATTATGAACTTTAAGTGTTTGTACTTCTCTCCGATTTTGTGAAGCGAAAGCAGACTGGACTTCTCTATGATCAGTTGTTGGCGTACTTGTTTTGTCATTTTTGAGTTCACATTGTCTTTCTGGGTCGCTTGGAACTCATATGATCGAGGATTGGAGAGGAGAGGTGGAAGAAAAGGCTCGGGATGAATTTAGGAGTTTTTGCGGGAGCTGTGTGCAGTGTGTGGTGAGAGTTGCACAAAAGGTAACGAGGGGGGGTCCGCGTCTATGCTGAGATACATCGTCTTCTCCTCAAAGGGTTGCACAATCATATCAAGTACGCCTACTTTTATGGGTTGATGGTGCGAAACAATTGAGAATGTTTCATTTTTTGTAGGCCCATGTTTTCCACTAAAATGTGGTCTTCCTTTGGGTGCACGACTGACCCTTTCTAAAAGAGCAATTCGCACGAGACAAGAAATTCATGGTAAGCATCCACCCATTCTTTCTTCGTCTCCTCTTCTTTTTCTAAGTAAGATCCGTCTCTTCTCCCTCTCTCTCTCTTTCTCTCTCTCTCTCTCTTTTTCTAAAGCAAGATTTGATTTGCCATCTGTTGATCCACCAAATCGATAGCTCTTCACTTTCCTGAGTAGTTTCTTTGGGTTCACAACTAACCCTTTCTCAAAGAGCAATTCATACCTAAAATGTTGAAAACCGATGATTCAGGACCATGAAATGACAATATATCATATGAGAGGTAAACCTTTGTTGTAGAATTAATGAACGCGGAAGCTAATGAAGATCTTACAATTAAGTCAATTTGAAATCACCGAAGAAATAAATGAGGAACAATAAGGGCCAAAGATTTACGTAATTCAATATGAAAGTTGGTACCTACATCCATGAGGAGTGCCGACGGTACAAATTTACTATAATTAGATAATCGGAGTTACAATTGCAAAGCATGCTAGAGTGTTTCCGATGCCTAAATTAAACCCAAACCCAAGGTATTAATAAATAAACAACTCATTTTGGATGTAAAAAACTTACAGCACAAATTACATGCTTTGCCTGTGACCAAATAGCATCTCTCTTTGAAACGGCCGAAAATCAAGGAACTCGTCTGTTGTTGGTTCCCTTTCTTTGCGGCACACGCGGCTTTCCAATTGCTGCAAATATACAATTAGACAGGCATGTGTATGCCCCTTCCTTTGGTTCGGCCAATCTGCATTACTTTTAAAGTCCAACTCTCAGTCTTGGTCTTTGGTCTTGGTTAAACTTGCATATTTATCCAATTGGGTGGAGTTTCGCCATGTCAGAAGGTATCTCGATCAATGGAAAAGCATATGCTTTTCAAGGTCTTTATTTCTTATTTAGTTCAATCTGGAAGAGACTTCACTAGCAGCATCTTAGAACACAGAACCCACTCACAATGAAAAATCATATGGCGATTATATTCCTGTTTTTTCATGCCCAGCTCACATTATGGACGAGTTCAGCGATGCAAACCAACCAGATGGATTGGCTTGCTTTAATCTACTTCAAAGATTGTGTGGATGAGGATTCGCTCGGAGTCTTGAGCTCGTGGAATGACTCTTCTCATCACTGTGAGTGGCCAATTGTTGTATGCGGTGGATGGCATCCCGAAAGGGTCGTGTCCCTCAACCTGATGTTGAAAGGCTTGGGTGGTCTTCTATTGCCTCATGTCGGAAACTTTCTTTCTTTAGAAGCCTTGTTCTACAGAACAACAGCTTTCGTGGCAAAATTCCACAAAGAGTCAATTCTTTTTGAACACCCATTTTGTTTCCTGATCATCCGATTGATGTGCAGTTTTTTTATAAGTTTAATCCATGGACATTGACATATATAAAGAAAGAGTTGGATATATTAGGAGATGGTAGATTAGACATTGATGTAAACAGGCCACTAAAAAAATCATCATGTTAATGAATACGGAGTCATTATGAACTTAAAGTGTTTGGACTTCTCTTCGATTTTGTGAAGCGAAACCAGACTGGACTTCTCTCTGATCGGTTGTTGGCGTACATTTTTGTCATTTTTTTGAGTTTACACTGTCTTTCTGGGTCGCTTGGAACTCATATGATCGAGGATTGGAGAGGAGAGGTGGAAGAAAAGGCTTGGTATAAATTTAGGAGTTTTTGCGGGAGCTGTGTGCAGTGTGTGGTGAGAGTTGCACAAAAGGTAACGAGGGGGGTCCGCGTCTATGCTGAGATACATCGTCTTCTCGTCAAAGGGTTGCACAATCATATCATGTACGCCTACTTTTATGGGTTGATGGTGCGAAACAATTGAGAATATTTCATTTTTCGCTAGGCCCATGTTTTCCACTAAAAAGTGGTCTTCTTTGGGTGCACGACCGACCCTTTCTAAAAGAAAAATTCACACGAGACAATAAATTCATGGTAAGCATCCACCCATTCTTTCTTCGTCTCTTCTCTTCTTTTTCTAAAGTAAGATCCGTCTATTCTCTTCTTTTATCTAAAGCAAGATTCGATTTGCCATTTGTTGATCCACCAAATCGATAGCTCTTCGTTTTCCTGAGTAGTTTCTTTGGGTTCACAACTAACCCTTTCTCAAAGAACAATTCATACCTAAAATATTGAGAACTGATGGTTCAGGACCCACGAAATGACAATATATCATATGAGAGGTAAACCTTTGTTGAAGAATTAATGAATGCGGAAGCTAATGAAGATCTTACAATTAAGTCAATTTGAAATCACCGAAGAAATAAATGAGGAACAATAAGGGCCAAAGATTTACGTAATTCAATATGAGTGTTGGTACCTACATCCATGAGGAGTGCCGACAGCAAAAATTTACTATAATTATATAATCGGAGTTACAATAGCTAAGCATGCTCAAGTGTTTTCCATGCCTAAATTAAACCCAAACCCTAGGTAATAATAAATAAACAACTCATTTTGGTTGTAAAAAACTTACAGCACAAATTACATGCTTTGCCTGTGACCAAATAGCATCTCTCTTTGAAACGCCGAAAATCAAGGACCTCGTCTGTTGTTGGTTCCGTTTATTTGCGGCACACGCGGCTTTCCAATTGCTGCAAATATAAAATTAGACAGGCATGTGTATGCCCCTTCCTTTGGTTCGGCCAATCTGCATTACTTTTAAAGTCCAACTCTCAATCTTGGTCTTGGTCTTGCCTTTGTTGAAGAATTAATGAATGCGGAAGCTAATGAAGATCTTACAATTATGTCAATTTGAAATCACCGAAGAAATAAATGAGGAACAATAAGGGCCAACGATTTACGTAATTCAATATGAGTGTTGGTATCTACATCCATGAGGAGTGCCGACAGCAAAAATTACTATAATTATATAATCGGAGTTACAATAGCTAAGCATGCTCAAGTGTTTTCCATGCCTAAATTAAACCCAAACCCAAGGTAATAATAAATAAACAACTCATTTTGGTTGTAAAAAACTTACAGCACAAATTACATGCTTTGCCTGTGACCAAATAGCATCTCTCTTTGAAACGCCGAAAATCAAGGACCTCGTCTGTTGTTGGTTCCGTTTATTTGCGGCACACGCGGCTTTCCAATTGCTGCAAATATAAAATTAGACAGGCATGTGTATGCCCCTTCCTTTGGTTCGGCCAATCTGCATTACTTTTAAAGTCCAACTCTCAATCTTGGTCTCGGTCTTGCCTTTGTTGAAGAATTAATGAATGCGGAAGCTAATGAAGATCTTACAATTATGTCAATTTGAAATCACCGAAGAAATAAATGAGGAACAATAAGGGCCAACGATTTACGTAATTCAATATGAGTGTTGGTACCTACATCCATGAGGAGTGCCGACAGCAAAAATTTACTATAATTATATAATCGGAGTTACAATAGCTAAGCATGCTCAAGTGTTTTCCATGCCTAAATTAAACCCAAACCCTAGGTAATAATAAATAAACAACTCATTTTGGTTGTAAAAAACTTACAGCACAAATTACATGCTTTGCCTGTGACCAAATAGCATCTCTCTTTGAAACGCCGAAAATCAAGGACCTCGTCTGTTGTTGGTTCCGTTTATTTGCGGCACACGCGGCTTTCCAATTGCTGCAAATATAAAATTAGACAGGCATGTGTATGCCCCTTCCTTTGGTTCGGCCAATCTGCATTACTTTTAAAGTCCAACTCTCAATCTTGGTCTCGGTCTTGCCTTTGTTGAAGAATTAATGAATGCGGAAGCTAATGAAGATCTTACAATTATGTCAATTTGAAATCACCGAAGAAATAAATGAGGAACAATAAGGGCCAACGATTTACGTAATTCAATATGAGTGTTGGTACCTACATCCATGAGGAGTGCCGACAGCAAAAATTTACTATAATTATATAATCGGAGTTACAATAGCTAAGCATGCTCAAGTGTTTTCCATGCCTAAATTAAACCCAAACCCTAGGTAATAATAAATAAACAACTCATTTTGGTTGTAAAAAACTTACAGCACAAATTACATGCTTTGCCTGTGACCAAATAGCATCTCTTTGAAACGCCGAAAATCAAGGACCTCGTCTGTTGTTGGTTCCGTTTATTTGCGGCACACGCGGCTTTCCAATTGCTGCAAATATAAAATTAGACAGGCATGTGTATGCCCCTTCCTTTGGTTCGGCCAATCTGCATTACTTTTAAAGTCCAACTCTCAATCTTGGTCTTGGTCTTGGTTAAACTTGCATATTTATCCAATTGGGTGGAGTTTTGCCGTGTGAGAAGGTGTCTTGATCAATGGAAAAGCACATGCTTTTCAAGGTCTTCATTTCTTATTTAATTCAATCTGGACGAGACTTCACTTGCAGCATCTTAGAACACAGAACCCACTCACAATGGAAAAGCATATGGCGATTATATTTATGTTTTTCCATGCCCAGCTCACATTATGGACGAGTTCAGCGATGCAAACCAACCAGACGGATCGGCTCACTTTAATCTACTTCAAAGATAGTGTGGATGAGGATTCGCTTGGAGTCCTGAGCTCATGGAATGACTCTTCTCATCACTGTGAGTGGCCAGGTGTTGTATGCAGTGGACGACATCTCGAAAGGGTTGTGTCCCTCAACCTGATGTCGAAAGGCTTGGGCGGTCTTCTATCGCCTCATGTTGGAAACCTCTCTTTCCTTAGAAGCCTTGTTCTACAGAACAATAGCTTTCGTGGCAGAATTCCACAAAGCATTGGGCACTTGTTTCGCTTGCGCCGTCTCGTTCTTAGTAACAACTCTTTTGGCGGACAAATGCCGACAAATCTTTCTCAGTGCTCAAACCTTGAGGTTTTGAATCTTATTGATAACCAACTTGTGGGTAAAATTCCTGATGAGCTTAGCTCTTTGTCAAAGCTTCGAGCTTTATTTTTGGCCGTCAACAATCTTACAGGATCTATTCCTTATTCTATTGGAAATCTCTCCCAACTTTTTTCTCTTTCTGTCGGATTTAATGGGTTGCAAGGAGAGATTCCCAAGACATTGTCCAAGCTTTGTGGTTTGAGGAATGTTCAACTAGCATTTAACCAACTCACTGGCAAGATCCCACTAGCAATCTTCAACATGTCCAACATTATCTATTTTAGTGCCAGTGACAATCAATTGAGAGGGAGCATTCCCCCTTATATCGGCAATACTCTTCCTTCTCTCAATTATCTTGATTTTCATAGAAATTTGTTTACTGGCGTTATACCTCTGTCCTTATCAAATGCCTCCAATCTTCAGTACATCTACTTTGACCAAAACAGTTTTCATGGACCGATGCCCGCAAATCTTGGAAGGCTAAAAGCTCTTGAAGGAATGTTTCTTATGTTTAACCAGTTGCAAGATGACTTCAGTTTTATTACCTCATTGACTAATTGTTCAAGGCTGGAAAGTATTGGCGTAGGCCATAATTTTCTTAAGGGTCTTTTGCCGGATTCCATCGGCAATCTTTCCAACAGCGTTGAACTAATTTCTATGTCATCCAATGCAATGTATGGAACCATTCCTCCAGGTATTGGCAATCTCTTCAACCTGTATTTTCTTGACTTATCAAACAATTCGCTTAGCGGCCATGTTCCTTCTTGTATCGGAGCACTCCATAACTTGCGCAATTTGTACTTAAGCATTAACATGCTAACGGGAGAGATCCCATCGTCGATCTGCAATTCGACGTTATTTAGTCTCCTTTACCTATCATTCAACAACTTTTACGGGGAAATACCGCAAAGCCTTGGTAACTGCAGGCAGCTAATCGAGCTTGAGCTTTCAAACAATAATCTAAGTGGTCCAATCTCGACAAAGGTTCTTAGTCTTTCTAGCATTTCGATTATCTTCAACTTGGCACATAACCAGTTGAGTGGATTTCTTCCGTCTCAAGTTGGGTCCTTGACCAATCTTGTGGAACTAGATTTGTCTTACAATAAATTGACGGGACCAATTCCTAGCTCCATCAGCACGTGCTTGCTATTGGGGCAGCTCAACTTAGCATTCAATTCCTTTCATGGTGAAATACCTCCGGCTTTAGGCACATTACGAGGCTTACAAGAGTTGGATGTTTCCCATAATGACTTATCTGGTGAAATCCCAAGCTTTCTCTCTCAACTTACGGATCTAAAGTACTTGAAGGAGAAGTTCTGAAGCAAGGAGTATTTCTCAATGCTAGTGCAGTGTCCGTCTTTGAGAATAGGAATCTCTGTGGAGGTATTATAGAACTAAACCTTCCTTCTTGCAAATCAAGTACCTCTAAACCATTACTAACCAAAAAAGTTATAGTAATCGCCATAGTGACGACCATCTTGTCAAGCTTCATTTTGTGTCTTTGCTTGTTTATCATTTGGTATCAGAGAAAGAAGTCGAAAGAAAATATCTCTTCAACTAAATTGTCGTTTGAATACCAATTTCTTAGGGTCTCTTATGCAGAGCTCTCTAGAGCCATAGATGGATTCTCTGAGAACAATGTGATCGGTAAAGGAAGATATGGTACTGTTTATAAAGGAACTACACAGGAAGGCAACTGGGTGGCGGTTAAAGTGCTCAGCTTGGGCCATAAAGGTGCTTTGAAGAGCTTTATCTCGGAATGTCAAACCTTAGGGGCCATAAGACACCGAAATCTCATGAAGATATTGAACGTGTGCTCAAGTGTGGATTATCACGGCAACGATTTCAAAGCTCTCTTATACGAATACATGGTTAATGGGAGCTTAGAGAATTGGATACACCAAGGAAACGAAGAGGATGTTGAGCATGAACATGAACATGGAAAGCCAGGACATTTGGGACTAATGCAAAGGTTAGACATTGCCATTGACATAGCTTCCGCAATCAAATATCTTCATGAGGATTGCAACCCAAAGATTGTACATGGAGATCTGAAGCCGAGTAACATCCTTTTAGACAATGAGATGATGGGACGAGTTGGGGATTTTGGGTTGGCGACAATCATCTCTGCCGTGACAACAAAAGCCATGGACATTGATGACTGCAGCAACTCAGTGGCGGTGAAGGGTTCCATAGGCTATGTCCCTCCTGGTAAGACAAATTTCTCATTAATTGTCTAAGTTTCATTTGTGTTGGCCTTGAAAGAAAATATTTATTTTCATTGTATATTGCTTGATGTACACTATTTTAGAGTATGGCATGGGGGACATGGTATCCACACAAGGCGATGTGTACAGCTACGGTATTCTTTTATTGGAAATGTTAACAGGGAGGAGACCAACGGAAGAGGCTTTCAAGGACCATTTAAATCTCCACAACTTTGTCAAGATGGCTCTACCAAATCGAGTGATGGAGATCGTGGACTTGGCCATTTTTAACATAGAAAGTGAGAATGACATTGAGAGGATAAAGGATTGCATCGCCTCCGTCCTAAGGATTGGAGTTGCATGTTCAATGGAGTCACCGCGTGATCGGATGGATATGGCCGAAGCACTCAAGGAACTGCATAAGATCCGAGCTAGGTATGGATCAAAGTAGAGGCTAGGTTGAAGCAAGTTTAGCTCCCAGACACTTAGGGCGCGTATGACAAAATTTCTATTTCTCTGTTTCTTTATTTCTCTGTCCCCCAGAACAAGTTTGGAACATAAATCTGTTTAGTAACGTAATTTTATTTTTCTATTTTTGGAACGGATTTTTATTTCAGAATTAGATTTGAAGCAAAAATTAGAAGCTAGAATTTTTAGCTTTTCAATTTATGGAATAAAAGTAAGAAATCAAAATTCTTTTCATCGTTCACTCTCGTTATTACTTGTTGCCCATTCACTGCCCATGGGATGCTAGACGCCCACCACCCCTCGCCTGCCACCAGTCGTCGGACTCGCAACCGGCCGTCTGACGCTAGCCACCCATTGCCAACCGGCCACCCACCACTAGACGCCAGACTTTGGCCACCCATTGCCAGTTGTCGGTTGCTAGCCATCGGTCATTGGCCACTCACCACCAAATGCCGGTTGCTGACCATTGGACACTCGCTATTGAATGTTGGATGTAGAATGCTAAACATAGCCAACTAGCCACCCACTGTTGGATGTCGGACTTTGGCCGCCCATTGTTGGTTGTTGGTCGCTGGATGGCGAACGCCAGCCACCAGTTATTGGCCACTCATCGCCGAACGCTGGCCTTCAAATGCTGGACCCTCGTTGCCAAACACTAGACGCCGACCACTAAACCCTCGTTGTTGGACGCCTGTCGCCGGCCGCCGGCCGTCACTACCCTTAGAAATAGTAATTTATTTATGTTATCAAACGAATTTCTATTCCAAAAATAAAATATTTTAATCGTTATTAAACATGTTTCTTTGCTTAGAAACTCGTTTGGAGAATATAAATTAATTTATGTTCCAAAAATTTTATCTTGCGCGCCCGTAGACTAGACTTTGTCTTGGGATTAATTTTGCTTTGAACAAGAAAGATCCTGATGGTTCTATTCTTTGTCTTGGTTGTAACTATTTTCCACTAGGCTCAAAGACGAACTCATATACTAGTTCAATGTATGTAATCTATCTCCATCTCTATTCCCCTTCCCATCCTTACGATCTCATTATTTTCTTTATAACAATTTTCTATTTCTAATTTTTCTCTTAAAGTCCATCTCTAATAATTGTCTTTAGATGCACAATTTTTATATATATTTATAGATTTATAAATGTAGAAAAATATAAAGTACAGACTTATCTTATAAAAGGCAATAAATTATGTCAATACCAATTAGTTTTTAAATGATAATTCATATTGTGGATTAATAGGAGAAGCAAAAGTAAAGTCGATAAGATTATTAAATTTTTCTGAGGTTGATTTTAGGTGGTGGCTTTTTTATTTTTTATTTTTGGTAATGAGAAGGTGATCATTTTCATTTTAACAATATAAAATCTTAGATCATGCATGTGGATGTTAAAAATCTGAGAATTCAATTGTATAATTTAATAAGTTAAAGAACTACAAATGAGATTATTAATTATTTACTATTATGAAAAATCTCAAGTTGGTTCACTTGAAAACCCCAAATTATACATTTGAATAAATTTATTCTCCATTAGTATATGTATCAAATTGCTGATTTGAATGACATGTGACAATAGACACTTGTATCAATTTGGGGTTTTACTCTCCATTTATCATATGTTTATCGGTTTGTAACTTTTGTTGATATTAATTTAATTTAATGAAAATTAACGGAAGATAAATTTATGATAAATATACTAATTTGGGAAAATCTCAAATAAGGACCCAAAATTAGCCTATTTTTTTTTTCAAATAAGGATCTGAAGTGCTAACAAGTCTCAAATAAGGACATGAACTTGTCAGCCGGCCAAAATGTTCACTGGCCGGCAAGTGTGTGACATTTCCGATGGCCGAAATATGGGCAATTTTGTCCAAAAAAATATAGATAGAAATTAACAAACCCTAAAAACAAAACCCCTCAAACTCTTCACGTTCTTTTTGTGAAAGCTAGTACGAGCACCTAGAGGGGGTGAATATGTGCGAAAACAAATTTTGCAGAATAATGAGTATAATTTTACTTTTAAACCAACTCTGTCTAGCAATAGATTATGAAAAGGAAATTAGACTCTAATAATCAAATAAAAATACGATCAAAGTAAAAGAGCTTAGGAAAGAGAATAAGAACACAAGGTTTATAGTGGTTCGACTTAATCCAAGCCTACGTCCACTCTTCCACATTGACAGCCCACCGGCTGGATTTCACTAAGAATCAAAAGAGTTGTTATAGTATAGTTCTTCCTTGATTCCACAGTATAGAGACTCTGCTACACTTCCTCAAGGTCTCATAGAAGTATAAACTCTCTTTTGAGTACAATTTTTTGCTCAACAATTGAATTGACAAAGTACAAGTTTTTGCTCAACAATTGAATTGACAAAGAACAAGGAGTTTCAGACTTTGGAATTCTTCTATCACGCACTCACTCGAATAACTGGAACGTCTTCCTTTTATATAATCCTCCATGCCTTCATACCCGTTGGCACTTACCAAAGGAGTTCTTCCAATCTACCCGTTGGACATAATCAATTAGGGAGATTTCGAGTTAGTTAAGGAATATGACGATAGCCCATCAATCTTGCTCGCCCATATAATCAGGATCTAGGTTTCCATAAATAGAACCTTCCAAGTATGCTTCGCCAATCAACGGATCCAAAATCCTTAAATCAATCTCAATTTGAATAATGGATTCTGAGATGCTATCTCTAGCTGAGAGATTTTCTTCAGTCAATAGAATCAAATCCTTAACAAAATACTCAGTTCTGGATAAGACTTCTTCGACGGTCTAGAAACTGTCAATGATGATAGACTTTGAATCTTGAGTCTGGCGGTTCGGCGATCTTTAGACTTTGACTAAAGAGTTTGCAAGTCTTCATATTAGACTGATGGAAACGTTTTGTTAGCTTCAAAACTTGCAAGGAAGTTTCTCCAACAATCCTCCCTTTTTTATGGTGACAAAACTTTCCTGCAGATTTGGATATTTTTGACCTGCAAAATAGTACTTAAGCAAACATGGATATCTCACAAAGATAATTAACTTAGTAAAGACAACATTGAATCTGCATCCACATGAAAAAGTTAGTCCTATATATAAACTTCTATCTTTGCCATGAAATACCATTAAATACTAGTAGTGCTTAAAATAAACAAACTGTCGTGACCAATTTTTCGGGGGTGAACCACCTAAGGTTTGGCTAATGGATTACTAAGCCTAACTTAACTCGAGCTCTCCCAAGCCCATACAAATTCACGACTTATGTTCAAATTCTTAACATGCAGATAGATTTTATCTAGGAGTCACCACTAATCAGTTTATGGTAGGTCGATTAGACACTTAAGTAAAATAATGGGAGAATTATTTTACTCTTATGAACCAGACACTTTGGGTACAAGGACTTGGTTACACTAGAATTCTCTAATGCCTTTTCGGTACAATTTCTTTTTATTTCAAAAATGTTTTTGCAGGCAGCTTGGATTAATTTTAAATTTATTCCTTAACGTGTGAGGTGATCATACGGGTGCGCAAACCACCAATTTAACACCCAAGAAAGCAATGAATAAATTACGAAACTTACCTTATAGCAATGAAAGCATCTGCGTCATTAAATCAGAATTCACATCATCAACCCTAGATATGATTTCTAAGTAACACACAATTTCTTTTTGTTTTTATTTAATTAATGAGAATCATGCTTTATGCAATGCAATATAACTAAATGACGTAATTCTAATGACAGGCAATTTCTAATTAAATGGACCTAGCAACAATCACTAAATGACATGCATTTCATGCATCTAATTCTATATGACATGCAATGACATTTTTTTTGTGTTTTTTATAAAAAAATTCATAATTAAAAATCTAACTAAAGTGAGATATTATATCTATCTTAAGTTAGGAAATAGACTAATCTGAATCCTATCTTAACTCAAAAATTTATCTCGACATGCAATTTAATACAAGGATATTATCTAACCTAGGTACCATTTAAACATGCGCTATTATATAATCAGAAAAGAATCTAACTATTCTATCATACGATTCTATCTAGGAAATTTATTGTAATCTACATGATATGCAAATGCGATCTTTTTGTATTTTCATGATAAATAAAGCAATTAAAAGATAAACACCAAATCATTCAAAATCATCAAAGATATCATACATCGTTCAAATCAGGGAATAATATCAAAATCAAACTTGATTATTTCGCTAATAAAATCAATAAATTGATTTTAAGCCTTAAAGATCAAGTTATCAATTTTATTCCCACGTAATTAATTATTCCATCTAAAGCCTTATAGATGGAATAAAAAATCCATGTGCGGTTGCGAATTGGGCAACAAATCCTAATCGGAAATACGTTCATAATTCAAATATGTATTGAAAAGCACGCATTAGGCAATAAAATATCCAAATCAAATTTAGATAAGATAATTACCCGATTTTGCAAATAATGCTACCAAATTTGAACCGAACGGAATCCGCTCAATGGGTGACGGCGGTGCATGGTTGTGTTCGGCTAGATGCGGAGACGGGCAGCCATGGGCGGATGATTAGTTTCCGCAATGGGACTAGCGTGAAGGATTCATGAATAACAGTTTGCGTCAAGACGGACGATGATGGGCTCACGACCAATGAACCTGCAAGAATAGAAAGTTCATAAAATCAACTCGGTTCGGGGCACCGGACGAGTGCAGGAGCTCCGCCTAGGTTATTGAACGTGGAGACAAAATCCACTATTTCGAAGGAAGCATGTTCCTGGGTCCTTGTGTCGAATATGATAGTGAGTAAACATCTTCACGATCTCCTGGCCAAAAAGTAATCCTTCTTATTGCATGAAGTAAAATCACAAAACCCACAAATTGTCAAATCTAGACATAATTCAAAAGAGGACAAATCCACCGCCTGCCCTTATTTGGCCGAATTGTGACCTTTTCTACTAGAACGGATTACTTTCTTCAAGCTCATCAATCTTTTACACCCGTGGTTTTTCTCAACTTTGTTCCTTTTTTGAATTCGTGGGACGCCATGGTTTTGTTGCTAGTCGTGGAAAAAAGCATCGGTAAACCTACAAAAGAGAGCGAGAACACAAGGAATCGTCTAGGATATTAATCCCGGTGAACTCGCCGGAATTGCAACGGTTCAGCAATAAACAACAACTCAGTGAAACGAGGCAAGGATCGGCGTCGATGTTGAGAAGGCCAACTAAGGGACTCTTGGACTGCTGTTCACAAGTAGCTGGAGTAGATCACGGTTGGTGGTGGTGAAGATCGGGACTGCGGCTCGTTCACTCGGTCAATACGGGAAGCGCGCGCAGCGGGAGCACGGCGTCGCAGTGGGAGGAGTCATGAAGCCGAGACCGCGAAGAAAATACCTCACTCTAGCCTCTATTCTCTCTCTGGATTATTGCGTGCTCGGTGTTGACCAGGGGAGAGAGAGAAAGCCCCCCCTCCTATTGGACGAAGCAAAGACTCCTCCTTTGTCTTCTTCTCCATTTGCTTATGGACGCTTGTTACTCTTTTTTTTTTTACTGCAAGATGTTGACCAAAAGACCACGAAGATCTGCTGGAGCAATTATTAAACACTTGGACTCCTTGATGATTGCCGTGGAATTGGTAGCCCTGGCCACACGAGGAGCAGCGAAAATGACGTAGGCTCAACAGGAAGGAAGCAACCAATTGACATAGATCTCGTAGCCTTCTGGAGATATCATGGCAAGGCCACCTTGTTGTCGGGAGGTAGGCGCGGCAATGGATTACCGTCTCGTGTCGGCGAACATTGACATCCGATGTGAAGCTTAGTGGCAAGGTCAACAAGGTCTTAACCACGAGAGGCTCGACGTGTGATGATTGGCTGAACGCTCCTCACCCTCTCACATGTTTTCTGCAGCCGTGTCTTCTCAATTGTGTGGCCGTATGTGTCAATAGGTGTGGCCCTCCCTGAAACCCTACGCAAACAACTTATTTATAGGGCGAGGATTAGGGTTTTAATTTTTTCCAAATTCATATCCACAAAAATTCCTTTTCAAAACGCAATATTTGCTTTTCACATCTGCCTTATCCAAAAAATTCATCATATCCTAGAAAAATTTTAGATTCCTATTTTTCACGAGATTTAAAAAAAAAAAAAACGGGCCTGGGTCAATTTGTTCGCTTTGTGGGCTTAGTCCGACCTGTCAATTTAAAACTTAGAACCGCTAATTCAAACCCATCCACCACCGGTCCAAAAAAATGCACATAAAACTATATGCTATGCAATTAACTATTTTTTCAAGGATAAAATTAACCCCTAATTTTTTAATGCAATAAATGCCTAAACGGGTCGCCAAAATTTAGGTGTCAACACAAACGATCAAACAATCCAAATCCAGTCACAACCAAACAACCAAACAAAAGTAAAAAGTCATTCAAAAAGTAAAGTCAAATGAGTCAAGTCACAAATCTGCACCATCTCTCCCCCTTTTTGTCAGCATTAAAAAAAGGTAGAGATTAAAAGATGATAGAATCATGGTTGCCTAGGAACGTGAATGAGCTGGAAATTTCCCATTGACTGGACAATCTCTTCTAGCTTCTTTAAATCCTCCTTCAATTGAGCCACATCTTCACCCTTGGCATTGGCTTGAACTTGAAGAGCAAGGGCATTAACTTGATCATGCAAGGAAACTGAAGAGGCTTGACCTGCATTCTGTAAGTTCTGAACTTCGCATCCTAAGGCATAAATCTGTCATCGCATCTCCATAAGAACATTAAGAATTCTGCGAAAGTTTGCTGAATTTTCAGTTTGAGTACTGGCTTCTGCATGATCAGTTGGAGTATTTGTAGATGATGGCAAGCCAGCATGATCACTTAGATTTGGCGATGAAACCTTATGACCTTCCTCTGGGAATTGAGAAGCATAGATGTCTTCTGGATCTGCAGGTGAGCGACTAACACCTTCATTAGTAACAACAATAGAAGATGTACCTCTTTTCTCAGTAACTCCCCCTGTTTCAATGCCCTCAAGAGGTGAGAAGTACGCTTCATGCTCTGTTTCTGCCTGTTCACCTCTGCCTTCTTCTTCTTTTGCAATTCTTTCTTCCTTTGCTTCTTTTCGCATTAATTCTCTCTCTCCACTCCTTTCCTCTTATTCATCTCTGTCTTGATCCTCTCTCTCCTCAGTCTCTGGAACAGCACTTTGAAGATTTCTCAGTGCAAGAGCATAAATGGTAACATTGTCCTCATCCTCTTCATCCTCCAGAACGAGTGCTCTTCTTTTCTTGGATGGAGCTGTCATGGGCTCCTTCCCTTTTCGCTTTGCCACTAAAGAACCTTGGTGTGACTTGATAGGGGTTTTCTCTTTCAATCACTCCAAAGATTTGTCCAGCTCTTTCAAATGCATTTTGGAAACCATTTTCAGTCCCACTACCATTTGATCATATGATCGAACACATAAAATCCTAAAAGGCTGAATATTGAAACGTCTGAAAAGCATTGTAACAAGCCTTGAGTAAGGAAGTTGCCCTCTGTCTTTCGCCATTGTTCTGTACATGTGAAACATGATTGTGTGAGGTAGGGAGAATTTCTTGCCAGCGTTGATAGCATACATCAACTTTGCTTGTGAGTTGGAGACGTCTGTTTTCGAGGTTGACTTGGGTCGGAGGCAATTGATCATGATCTTGTGAAGCAAAATGTTAGAGGCATTCATCCTCAAGTATGAATTTTTTCCTTCAACCATTCCATCCCGAACAAGCTCTACTGTCGCACGACCAACAGACACACGAATCGATTGGAAAGCCCCTCGCTCCACTCCAATCACATCCGCCAATGTGTCAATGTCAACAACATAGTCCTGGTCTCGAATACTAAACGAAAATCTATTCGCATCCAAAAAACTGAGATTAGAATAAAAGTAAGTAGTAAGTTCTGGATATGCCTCAGTCGTCTTAGAACAAAATTGCTCAAGCTGAAGTTTAGAGAATTTCTCTTGCAGCTTCACATTCATAGAATCAAGAAAATCAAAATCTACATTCCTCGGATTGATCACCCCTCTTTTTAGCAACTTAGAGTAAAGTTGCTTGTGTTCATCTAAGTGAAACAAATCTGTCCTTTTGCTTCGAATATTCGCCCCAACACCCATTCTAGGCTTGAAATGAGTGTACATTTTGTCATCATCATTCCCATCAGGCTGACTAAGACCTCCAACACGTGGATCACTTGGAATATTCACAAATGCTCGATCTGCTGACCCTGCAAGAGCAATCTCCAATCGTTCCATTATCCGCAAAAAGTGGGTTTCATTTCGATACCCTTTATCTTTCAAAAATTCATCGATATATTTCAAGGGAGTCTCTCCCCTTTTCAAAGCAGAGTAAAGCTTATAGATAAAAGCGGGCTTTTGAGATTTTACGGGTTATGCGCCTTCAATGATTTCTTCCTTCGGTCTTTGATCACTACCTTGAGGTCTAGCTTGAGAAGATTGACGCTGTTGAGAATGTTGTGGCTCTGCTCCTGTCTAGGAGATTCTTCTTCCTCGGTGAGGTCAAAATGTGTAGGACCCTCATGCATTTGTTGTGGTCCCCTGTTCGCGATCCTTGAATACTTTCTTTGGGATGCCATTCTCACAGTTTTTGAGAGATTCTAAACTCGATTCGCGAAAAAAGGTGAGAACTTTGAAGATTAAACTAGAGTAAAAGTAAGAAAATGAAGGTCTGTGCTTTTAGGGTTTTTGAGGAAGATGATTAGTATATAAAGCAGTCGAAAAGAGGCATACAGAACAACGTAAAAAGGATAAAAAATAGAAAATGCCTTTTAAAAAATAACTAGCTTTTTGAAAAATAGATAACTGTCTTTTAAAAAATATCCCCTTTTTTGAAAAGTAATGATTGCAATAATCACGCATACTGGGGAGATGATCGTACCTTTTCGAGATCAATTAATTACAAATTAATAGATAACCGTACCTTTTCGAGATTTTATCCGAGAGATAAATTTCTAAAAACGAAAATAACTTACAGTCGTTGATCTTCATCTTCTAAGTTTGAATATCATTAGACTTTTATCCCTGAGTCTAAATTTTTCAGACTTTAAGATATTGAGTCTGGAACGAATAAGCTCAAATTGACTTTTTCTCCAAAGGCTTTGTGAAGATGTCCGCTAGTTGATTCTTTGAGTTAATGAATTGAATCGAGATTTCTTCATTTTGAACATGAGCTCTAATGAAACGATGTCGAATCTTTATATGCTTTGCTCTTGAATGAAGAATTGGATTCTTGGTGAGATTGATTGCGTTGGTGTTGTCACATTTGATCTCAGTGCATGAATTTTCAATTCCAAAGTCTCTTAGCTGTTGTTTTATCCACATAATTTGTGAACAACAACTTTCAAGAGCCACATATTCTGCTTCCGCTGTAGAAAGAGCTACAGTACTTTGCTTTCTCGAAAACCAAGATATTGTCCTATTACCAAGTAATTGACAAGTACCCGAGGTGCTCTTCCTATCAACTCGCATCCTGCTACATCTGCGTCGAATATCTAAGAAGAGTAAAGTTTCATTCTTTAGGATACCAGAGACCAAGATTAGAAGTAGATGCAACACATTTGATGATGCGTTTTGCAGCACTTAAGTGAGATTCTTTGGGATCTGATTGAAATCTGGCACAAATACAAACACTAAACAGAATGTCAGGTCTAGAAACAGTAAGATAAAGAAGTGAACCAATGATGCTCCTGTATAGCTTCTGGTCAACTTTCTTTCCTCCTTCATCTTTGTCCAGTTTCGAGGAACTTGACATTGGTATCTCTGTCTTTTTGCAATTGTCTAAGCCAAACTTTTTAACAAGATCTTTTGCATATTTTTCTTGGTGAATGAAAATGCCTTCCTTCCATTGTTTTACTTGGAGTCCGAGAAAGAAGGATAGATCACCCATCATACTCATTTCAAATTCATCCTACATAGTCTTAGAGAATTTATTGCACAGATTTTCATTAGATGATCCAAAAATAATATCATCAACATAAATTTGAACAAGCAAGAAGTTTTTGCTTTCTCTTTTGATAAACAGTGTAGTATCCACTTTACCTTTAACACAACCATTTTGAATTAAAAACTTACTTAGTCTGTCGTACCAAGCACGAGGTGCTTGCTTTAAACCATATAACGCCTTTTTAGTCTAAATACAGAGTTTGGTTTCTTTGGGTCTTCAAAACCGGGAGGTTATTCCATATAGACTTCTTATTGAATAAATCCATTTAGGAAAACACTTTTGACATCCATTTGGAATAACCTGAAATTCTTATAACAAGCAAAAACAAGTAATAATCTAAGCGCTTCTAACCTTGCTATTGGTGCGTAGGTCTCATCATAGTCTATCCCTTTTTCTTGCGTATATCCTTTGGCCACGAGTCTTGCTTTGTTCCTTACGACTTTTCCTTTCTCGTTCATCTTCTTCCGGAAAACCCATTTACCTCCAATGATATATTTACCTTTCGGTTTTGAGTCAATTCCTAGACATTATTGATACTGAATTGCCTAAGCTCTTCTTGCATAGCTTCAATTTAGCTTTAATCAGTTAAAGCTTTTCTATGCTCTTGGGTTTATTTCATAAATAAGAGCAATAGCGCTAGACTCTTCATGCCTTTTAGATCTTGTATGAATTCCTTCATTAATGTCACAAATAATGAGTTATTTAGGATGACTAGACTTGTGCTTCCAGTTGCTGGTTGATTTGTCAGACTGTTGGTCTTTTTCTTCATTTGAATCTTCAACGATCATTTGTTACTGGTTTTTTGAAGTCTGAGCAGCTTCTGGTGATTTAGACTTTGTAGTCTGGAGCAGGTTTAGATTCTTCAAGTTGAGTTTGAATCGATTGGTTTAGCATAAAGTCTTGAAATTTGACATTCATCGATTCTTCCACTGAATGAGTCTTTTTGTTGTATACTCTGTAAGCTTTGCTTGTGGTTGAATATCCAGGGAAGATACCTTCATCTCCAATGCTCTAAGTTCTAGTTGGTCCAAAGAGATCCATATGCAAGAGCTGCACAACACGATTAGTCGAAACTTGATTTATTGATTTGAATGAATTTCTTACCCGTTTTCCTAATACGCATGGTGTGCATAGATAAGACATTTGGTATGTTAGATTGGGTAGTCCACGAACAAGCTTCGTTGTAAAGATCTTGGCTATTTGCTTCATGTTGATGTGCCTAAGCTTTCTGTGCCATAGATTCACTTCCTCTTGAATTGAAATTAGACACTGAGATTTTTCTAGTTTGATATCCAAGAGATATATATTCCCATGTCTTCGCTCCGTGAAAGTCTGAGAGGAGTCTTTATTGGTTCCTAAACATATTCCTTCTTGAAAGTTGATTTTGAAACCGGTATCGCACAGCTGGCTGATACTCAACAAGTTGTAGTTGAGTCCTTCTACTAAGGAAACATTACTGATCGTGAGACTTCCAATCTTTATAGTTCCATATGCCAAAATTCTTCCTTTGTTATTTCCTCCAAAAGAAACTTTTTCACCATTAACTTGCACAAGCTTTATAAAGCAGTTTGAGTCTCCTGTCATATGTCTCGAGCATCCACTATCCAAGTACCATTTAACATTTTTCTTGATAGTGACCTGCATTTAAAAAAGAAACTCAAGCTGTCTTTGGTACCCATTTTTTCTTGGGTCCAGTGGAGTTAGTGTGATATATAGTCTTTGCCCAAACCTTCCTCACAGGTTTCCAAACCATAGGACATTATTTCTCAAAGTGTTCGGAGCTGTTACACTTAGAACATTTAAGAGCCTTTGCTGCCTACGGGTTTTACAAAAACATTTTGGAAATGATTTTTGTAAGAATCTTTTGTAGGTCTTTGTTTAATTCTTTCATTTATCTTAGGAAAATCAATTAGAGGAATGGTTTCGGCAGTCATTCCCAACATTTGTTGAAGTAAGGTCTTTGTACTGAAAGAGTTTTTTCCCGTTTCTTAGATCCTATAGAAAACCTTTTAGAAATGCTTGAGATATCATTTTCAAGAATACATTTTCTTTTGAAAGATTGTCTGCATTTTCTTTTAAAGTAATAACACTTTTGTCTAAACTTTTGACATTTTCTTTCCAAACAATTTCATGTTGCTTGGTGCAGAATTTTCCCTTTTAAGTTCGGAAATCCTCTTGAGAGAAGTTTTGAGACTAAGACACAATTCATCAATATATTTAGAGACTTTAGTAGGAATTTTTAAATTACTTACCTCGATTTCACTTTGTCGAGTCCGAGTCTGTCTCAGAGTCTGAATTTGAGTCTAATTGTGCCATGAGACAAATATTGGCATAATCATCATCACTTTCCTCACATTCGGTATCACTCCAAGTTTCTACTTTAAGTGCATTTCGATATTTCTCGGCTTTTCCTTTCTTTCTCTTCAGCAAAGGACAATTGGGTCCTATGTGTCCTTTTTTCTTGCATTCAAAGCAGACTACATCCTTATTGGATTCATCATCCTCAGCTAATTTATTTTGTAGCTTTTGAGAACTTTGTTTCTTCAATTGAATCTTCTTCCCTTTCTATTCGGTTTTACGAACCTTCTTATCATGAGAGCAAGCTCTTCATCGTCCATATCGTCTTTAGAATCGTGATATCGAATCATCATTAGATTTTAATGCAATGGATTTCTTACCTTTGGGATCTTAATCTTCATTGATTTGGTCCACTTCATAAGACTGGAGAGTACCGACCAGTTCGTTAACAGAGAGTGGCATGATTCTTTGTGTCTCCCTTATTGAGGTCTTTATGTGGTTCAAATCTTTAGAAAGCCCACGCAGTAACTTGTTGACCTTCTTGGGTCAAGAGATTGGTTGACCTTGATAGTCAAGACCATTCACGATTTTTGTAAAATGACTAAACATGTCAGTAATAGATTCTCTGGTTTCATCTTGAATGCTTCATATTGACTGAACAAAATATTGATTCCGGTTTCTTTCACTCGATCGGTTCTTTCATAGGCGATGTGCAATATATCCTAGACTTCTTTAGCTGTTTCACAAGAAGATATTTTGTTATATTCAGTAGAAGATAATGCACAATATAATGAATAAATTGCTTTTGCATCAAAAGCTTGTCTCTTGGTTATCTCTTCTTGAGTCATTTCATTGGACTCAACAGCTTCTTTCCTCTTTCGAGACCATTTGCAGCTTTAGGAATGATTCATTTGTCTACCACGTCCCATTCCAGAGGATCTTTTGATCTTATGAATGTCTTCATCTTGTTTTTCCATATGTTGTATTCATTTCCATCAAAATAAGGCGGTTTGGTATTGCTCTGCCCTTCAACTAGACTTGGAGCCAACATACTAGCCATGGATCGTTAACTCTGAAGTAAAAACACCTCAGTTTAATGCTGAGGTTGATATGGAAAATCTTGTCTTCAAGTTGGGAATGTGCTTTAGTAATGCTAAGGAGTTTAGAAAGGCCGTTAGGAACCATGCCATAAAAAATGGGAGAAAGGTGAGGTTTGTTAAGAATACACCTAATAAATTGAGGGCAGTGTGTTCTGATGGTTGTGATTGGGTTATATATGCTTCCAAAGTGCAAATGGAGCATACTTTACAAGTCAAAACCCTTAACCCCATACATACATGTAATAGAGCTCTACATGTTTCTCAAATAAGCACTAAATGGTTAGCAAACAAGTATTGTGATAGGTTAAGAAACAATCCTACATGGCCAGGTGCTTCAATGAAAAAAACAATGGAGTCTGAGAATGTTTTGAAGTTGTTGAGGACAATGGTTTATAGAGCTAGGGCAACGGCAATGAGTATGATCACTAGGAATGAGGAAGAGCAATTTTGGATGCTTAAGAGCTATTGTCAAGCACTTCTTGATGCCAACCTAGGATCCCCGTGTATAATCAAAACCGAGCAATATCAAGACCATTACAAGTTTAGGGCAATCTATATTTGCCTGGATGCATTAAGGAGGGGCTTTGTAGAAGGATGTAGGCGCTTTGTGAGTTTTGATGATTGCCATTTGTCATCAGACTACAAGGGTATATTTTTAGCAGTGGTGGGCATAGATGGCAACAATTAAAGTTATCGCTTTGCATGGTAGTTGTCGAACAAGAAACATATAAGACATGGCATTGGTTTATTAGTTTGAATGCAAAAGACTTGGGATTACTAACCCTGAAAATTCAAAGTACTAGACTTTCTTGTGTGACAAATAGAAGAAGGGATTAGTGCAAGCACTAACAAATCTAATGCTTGAAGCAAAATATAGATTTTGCTTAAGGCATCTTTATGAAAACTTCAAATTGCATCACATAAGGGTAGAACTCAAAAAGCTCCTTTGGAAGGTTTCCGTGGCAACTAGGGTATGTGATTTTGACTTGGCAATGGAAGAGCTGAAGGCAATTAATAGGAAAGCTTATGAATGGTTGTCTCGAAGGCCTCCAATGCAATGGAGAAAGTCCTACTTTAGGACAAGCTCAAAATGTGATATTTCCTTGAACAACTAGTGTGAAAGTTTCAACAAATGCATCATTGATGCTAGGGACAAACCTATCATCACAATACTTGAAGTAATGAGAGTGCACCTCATGGAAAGAATTCATAAGCAAAGAGATGGGATGGCTAAGTACACTAGTGTGATATGTCATAATATCCAGAAAATATTAGATCTTCAAAAACAATTTTTAGCATCATGGATTCCTAGCTGGAATGGAGAGGATGAATTTGAATTGAGTGGCCCATATGGTGACAAGAGAGTTGTTAATATTAGACGTAGATCTTGTAGTTGTAGAAGATGGGACATGAACGGAATCCCTTGGTGTCATGATGTGGTAGCTCTTATATACATGAGAGAAGAGCCTGAAAAATGGGTTCACACAAGTTTTAGTAAGGAAACATTCATGCAAACTTATAGCCAAGTTGTGCATGCTGTAGATTCTACGAACACATGGCCTACTAGAGAGCCATTACTCCGACAAGATGTGCCAAGCCAAGTTGGCAGAAAGAAGAAACAAAGAACAAAAATCAGTGAATGAAACAACTAATAAAAATTTGAAGATAGGAAAGAAGAAAGTTGTGCAAGAGCCCGGGGGAACAAAGTTGAAGAGACAAAATACTACAATCACTTGTTGGAAATGTGGTGGCATAGGCCATAACAAGTATCATTGCAATAATCCATCAATAGTACCAACGGCAGTGCAACGACAATAGTAGCATTAGCATCTTTAGCCCCTGTAGCCCCATTGGAATCACAACCTAAGATAGTTGAATTTCTTGCTTTGACTTTTGGTAACATCTCAAGCTCATTGACATCTATAGGAAGGACAAAGATGCAGGTATTCATTTTCCCTTGACTTTGTCCTAGAAGTGTTCTTATTTGCACTTTACTTCTTTTGACTAATTAATTTATTTTTGATTCAATCATAGGTAAAGAGGAGGATGTAAGGATCTCAACTTGAAAGTGGTGGAAGACGAGCAATTTTTTTTTGGAGAAACACAAGACCAACAACACAATTTTTCTTATTGTTAGTTGATGTGGATGGGTCTATTTTGGTCTATTAGGGAGCAATTTAAAGTATAAATATGTATAGGTCTACTTCGTTAGGAAGATTTCTTTTGTGGGATATTTCTCTTTTTCATCATACAGGCCGTGTTTCATGGTCTTCAAGGAGGACCACACATCCACACAATAGCTAGTTTGGCTGTTGCGTTAAAGAAGGTTTGCTTTTCTCCAATCTAGGTCCTGTACTATTATAGGACTGTTCAGTTTGCACAAGTACCCCTTAATGGCCATTGACTTGATCAATGGCTTTGAACAAATGGTTGCTCTTGGCTGCTCTTGAACTTGTTTGCTATACATTCGCAGGCAGAATCATGCCATCTGAATTACATTATGAAATACGCCTTCGGTTGTATGATGTCTCATATTGTAACTCATCTAAAAAGAATCGTTTGTCATACTACAAAACTGATTGAGTTTCTGCTCCCTTAATGAATAGACTGAATCATTGACTGTGTAGTTGATGTTTTCTTTGTCAAATTTATTTGAATTTAATTTTTTGGGCTATGACTTTTGAAGCTGGAGGGTTACTCCACTATTACTGCCATGTCCTCTCATCCGATGCTCCTCTATAGATTTTGAGACCCTTTCAATTGATGATTTGTGTTTTGACCAAAAAAGAAATTGATGATTTGTGCCCTCTTGTATACTTTCCTTTTTTAATCCCGTATATATTTCTCTTTCACAGGTTAGTCTCGTGGTTGATGTAACTAAGTTTTATGTTCCTGATATTTATGATGCTTTTACCCTTTGCTGCATATCTATCAATTTGATAGAATTATGAAATCTGTTGATATCATTTGATTCTATTTAACATGCTGCAAGCACGACTTCCTTGTTGCTTGAACTTTGGCTAAACTGGGTTCCCAAACTCAAATTGAAGTAATACCCTAGCTATGTTTTTCCAAGTTAGAAATACCATTATGTTTTAGAGAATCAGTCGAAGCTCATCAGTCCATGGAAGCGAGTTTCTCTGCCCACTGAACTTGATCTATCAATGGCCATTTAGACAGCATAATTTAAACCTTTTTTCATTTTTTCGTACATCCCTTGCATCATGTATGAAATCAAAGTCTTGCGTGATAATCATTTAATTGTAGAAGATAGACTATGTCACTAGACTGGGCCGTTTCAGGGAATCTTTTGATATTAATGCTTCATCAACTTATTATATAAGACTCATCACCATAGCAGAAATAAACTTCTCTTTCCATTGAAGCCCAAGGAAATGCGGGTGTATAACTTGAGTTTCTCAGTTAACATGTTCTCATAGTGCAATAAAGAAAGAGAGAATTTCAAATTTCCATCTTTACGGTATCCTTTTTAGTTTCGAGATAGGGAGATCACGATACATATTTTTGACATCGAAATTTGTATCTACAGCAGCACTTCTACATCATAATTGATTTTGTACCACACTAATCCATGATTTGTCCCTCAGTTCTTGTACTTCATTGCTGTTTTCTCAAACTCGATTGTAGGAAATTGCTTTGCATACTCCTCGACATCGTGGTAAAGTTTAGGACCCGATTGTAGCAATCTCTGATTGAAAGTGAAGGGAAGACTGCATTGTGGCCAGGAAGTCCTTCAACTTTGTTCCTGTTAGACAAATTTTTTTAATATCGAATAAAGAAAGTGTGAACAAAAAAGAGGAAGCAGTAGAGAAAAAGTATTAAGCATGCTTGAATGCATGGGGTGATTTGAACCATCTATAATTGGCAAAGAAAAAAAATGAATTTGGTAGAACCATTCACCTTTGGTTACGACCTTGATTTTCACTACCCAACTGACGACAGCATCAAAGACTCAGCTATCTTCCACAAAGTCCTCTTCGACAAGAAAGCAACAATATGGACAAATTCACAAGTAAACAACATAAAAACCTTGAACTTGAAAGCACAATCTAGTCCATAAGAAGCCTCTACCATCAGGAGCCATGGCAGATACATCTCCTATAACACAGCAATATGAACAGATTCCGTCACCTTATCAACTCTGGAACCATCAATTCCCCGTAGAGATTCAAAAGCAAAAAAGAGGGACAAATTGATTACTATTTTTTGATGGGTAAACGGTAGTAAAAGTAAAGTGCCTGCATTACCTACAAGTAAAGGGTAGATGAACTTTACGATTTGTGAAAGATCTTCATGGTATATCTAGCAAACTCGTAGAAAGGAGAGAATGTGAAGTTCTTGCATTACCTTATTCTTCAAGTTCACTAAAACCGAATGATTTTCAGTCCCCCCAGAGACAAGTTCAATAAAAAAGGAAACGAATGTAAGAAAGTAATACAGAGTATTCCACAAACATCTCAATCTCGAGCACAATTTGAATCCACTTCCACAAACCCAACCAAGAGATAGAGAACATCTCCATCTCGATTTCCCACATCTCGGGCACAATTCGAATCCACTTCCACGGACCCAACCATGAGACAGAGAACATCTCCATCTCAAGTACCCACATCTTGAGCACAATTAGAATCCACTTCCACGGACCCAACTAAGAGAGAGAGAGAGAGAGAGAGAGAGAGAGAGAGAGAGAGAGAGAAAGAGGGAGGGAGGGAGGGCACATACCGTTGGAACTCGGGAGCCGTGGATCTTGCTCCATTAATAGAGAATTTGGGTTCTCCAAATGAGAGTGGACAAAGAATGTAAAAGATGAAGAGCAGAAGAAGAAGAAGAATGTGAAGAGTTTTGGGGGGGTTTGTTTTTAGGGTTTGTTAATTTCTATCTATCTATCTATATTTTTTTGGACAAAACTGCCCATATTCCGACCATTGGAAATGTCACACGCTTACCGGTTGGTGAACATTTTGGCTGGCCGACGGGTTTAGGTCATTATTTGAAACTTGTTAGCCACTTCAGATCCTTATTTGGAACAACAGTCACTTCGAGTTTTTATTTGAAAATGTAGGTTCACTTTAGGTCCTTATTTGAGATTTTCCCTATCTTTTATGATTCAATTGTTACTTTTTTCTTTTTTTTCTTAAGGATTGGATTATCAGGGTAATTGTAGGTCCCTTCCATACCAAAAAAAAAAATTGTTTCTAAAACAGTGGGCATTGAATAACATTCATAGTTAACTTAGCTATCTTTGACCAAAAAAAAAAAAAAAGCTATCCGTCATGGCCTCGTGGTTTTTTTTTGTTTTCTTCGATGAATTACGAAGATTGATTGCTGGCATGCATGCGATCTTGGGATGTGAAGCACGTGTCTTTATCTTGCCATTGCTTTGCTAAATTGCGTGCGGGAATGCTTTGTTAGTAGCCTGTTCGAGTTCGAAAGAGATTGCTTTTTGACTTTATAGCGAGAACACTCTTGGAAACAAAAGATTTCATTCGAATTGATTTTACCATTCTTGTTTTTTTTTTTTTTTTTTTTTTATAGCTTTTAATCTTGTTGCATTGATTCTATTGGATATATTTATCAGCTTTTACATTTTAATTTTTACTTAATGAAAATATTACGACACACATTTTTAACTCGTTTAATCCAGGGACATCCGAAATTTTCACAATATGTAAATGTTCATACATAGAGAGTAATATATACTTTTTCATAAGTTTTCAAAAGTTCAAGTGACATATAAAAACAGGTCCTTCATATATGCAAATATTAAAATCCAGAAAAAGTCATTTAGCATTTTTCCATGAGTTTTTGGAATTTAATTTTTTTCAATAATTTGGGAGCGAATATATTTTTTTTTGATCGGAGGGAGCGAATATAAAAAGTGCTTTTTATTCAATTTCGTGCCAAATAATCCTCGTCCATTCTTTATTAGGTGACGTCATGAATTGACTTTTGGCATGCTTTTCAGTTTTTATTTTTTTCTTTTTGTTAGGCATGCTTTTCAGATTTCGCGAAGTTAAGACCTGCGTGCGTAAATTGTAAATGGTCCAATGTAATTATTTCTGGGCATCCTTCTCTTTACTGTGAAAGGGAATCACATCATCAATAAATAAATTCGCCACAAAAGGGGGGGGTGGAAGCTAGCTACCGAAAGGTCCACATGAAAAGTCAACAACATAAAAGAAGGCGTGAAAGAAAATAAAGTAGAAAGATGAGGAGGGACACGTGGCATACTCACACTGGTTTTCCTCAAGAATTTTGATGCATTTTTTTTTTTGTGGGGTCCGAGGAGATTATCGAGAGATGTGTGCAAAGCATAGCCTTGAATTCCTGACGATTGTAGTTCAAAGCTATTTGCTTTGCATATATAATTACTGAGATTTGAAATGCTGACCTCTAGTTTCTGAATCGAAAATTTTTACGTCTCAATCGAAAAAAAGGTTTTCCCTTGAGAAATATATATCAATTTCCTTATGTGTACCCATTTCTTGGCTAATATTCTTTTTAAAATTACAAAACATTTTACGAAGTGCATTGTCAAAAAGTAGAAAGCTATTGGGATTTGGGAAAATTATATATTGCTTTCTTAATCTTTTAATATGTAATTACAACCCTATCCATAATACAAGAAGTCTAAATAATATATATATATAACCCAAAAAGATATACATAATATCCCAAAAATATTCCCCATGATCAAGATCAATCAAGATCAATTAATATTAGAAACAATATCTTCAACACTTCCTCTCAAGCTTGATGGTCTATATACATCGAGGACACCTAGCTTCCTTAGTAGATACGAATGTTACTTTCTTGGTAAAAATGTCTGCGGGTTGTTTTATTGTTCTTATTCCTCTTGTTCTGATCATCCACTCTAAATCTTGTCTCGGATGAAGTGACAATAAACTTCTATGCACTTTCTCCTTTCATGGAACACTGGGTTCATTACAAGTTTAAGTGCAGCATCATTATGACAAAATGAGATATTGGGTTCTTTTACCCATATGCCAAGGCTTTGAAGAAGGCTTCTTATCCAAACTATCTCACAATTAGTCTTTGCTATTGCTTGATATTTTGCCTCAGTGAATGATAAAGAAACACTAGATTGTTTCTTTGTCTTCCATGAACGTAGAGAATCTCATAGTTTTACATAGAAACTTGTGATCGATTTTCTACTGATGGAACAAGTAGCATAATCCATGTCACATTATACTGTCATCTCCATATTGTTGTCTCAAGATAGTAATATTCCCATTTTATGACACCCTTTCAAGTATTTTATGACCTTCAATATTTGGCTATGTTGAAGTGTGTATAAAATGGCTCAAAATCTGTATCGCATACCAAATATTTGGCCGGGTCATGGTCAAATAAATAAGTTTTCCAATGAGTCTTTCATAAGCAGAAGGATCTTTAAGCAAAGGATCCTTGTTTATGGGTGACAATCCTTTGTCATATTCAACTGTTGTCAACCTAATATTCTACTTGATTGGAATAACATTTGGCTTAGATCCTAATAAACTTGCTTCCAATATAATTTCTAACACTAATTTCCGTTGGCTAAGATAGATGCCCTTATTTGACCATGCAATTTCTATCCCAAGGAAGTATTTGGGAGATCCCAAATCCTTAATATGAAATGTAAAATATAGATACTTCTTAAATCTCTCAATGGCAGATGCATCATTTCCAATAATGAGTATACAGTCAACACATATAAGTAAATAGATTGACGATGTACCTTGTTTCCATGTGAATAAAGCATAGTCATGCCTAGATTGCTGGAACTTTGTAGTTGCAAGTGCATTAGTGAATTTGGCATACCATTGACGTGAAGATTGTTTGAGCTCATATAAAGATTTACAAAGACGACACACGCTATCCTCCTTTTGTCTGCGAAATCCCGATGGAATATCCATATAAATTTCTTCTTCGAGATTACCATGAAGAAAAGCATTATGGACGTCCATGTGATGGAGAGGCCTGTCGCAAATAGTGATAATGGAAAGAAAAGACCGCACTTTGACTTCTTTGGTAATGGGAGAAAAAGTTTACATATAGTTAAATCCTTCCCTTTGCGTGAATCCTTTTGCAACTAATCTAACTTTATAACATTCAATGGACTCATCTGCTCTGTATTTGATTTTGTATTCCTTTTGTAGCTTATGGGTTTGTGATGGTTATGTAAATGAACAATATCCCAAGTTTTTTTTCCATGAGACCTTCTAATTCATCATCCATAGCTCGTTGCTAGTGAGGATCCTTGGCAGCTTCCTCATAAGATGAGGGTCCTTGGTGCTTAGAAATTCTACTAATGCAGCATCTATGTTTGGGGGAGAGATGAGTGAAACTAACATAGGAAGAAATAGGATATTGTGTACCAATTTTCTCCAAGGAGGAACAAATGTAGGCCACTGTCCATGTTAGTGGTTGAATTGTGCGTCTTGATCACTGAGGGTTAACTAGTACAAAGGGAACATCAACTTGTGAACAAATAGAAGGATTGTTCGTTGGGATAGGAAATTTCAAAGATTCGGGTCTCTTAGATAGTGTTGATGAGGGATGACTGGATGCTCAATTATCCATATTCGGTGTAACTCGTGTATTGGCATCAAAAGGTGCTATAGGCGATATAAACTGCAAAAGTATAATCATCGATGCCTGTGGAGGATCATCTTTGTTCAAAAAAGGATGATGAGATGTAGCAAGATCGTCTTGTTGATATGAAGATAGCTTATCCTGGAAAGGGAAAGTATCTTCATGAAAGATGACAACTCTATTGATGAAGAATCTTCCGGTGGATGGATCAAGAACCAAATATCCTTTTTGAAGGGTAGGATATCCCATAAATACACACTAGAGGGTACGAGGACCCAACTTGTCCCGAGGACCCACGGTAGATATATAACATAAATATCCAAAAACACGAAGACGACGGATGTCTAGACGTTTCTCATATAATAACTCGAAAGGAGCCCTTCCATTGAGAATACAAGATGGTATTCGATTGATTAGGTAGGCCATTGTGACCACACAGTCTCCCTAGAACATTTCTAGAATTGAGGCTTGATACTTAAGGGCTCAAGCAACTTCTAACCAATAATGGTGTTTTCTTTCTACAGTCCCATTATATTGAGGAGTATGGACACAAAAACTTTCATGAAGAATGCGAGCATTCATGATTAAAAAATTCATGGGCATCATCAGTGTGTATCTGTTACACGAATTTGTTAAGCTGATTTATAATCATAATAAGAAAATTCTTTAGATGAGAAAATACTCGGGCCTTGGATTGAATAAGAAAAACCCAAGTTGCTTGAGTGTGATGATCCATAATTGTGAGAAAGAATCGTGATCCATCACAATGTGGAGTGTGATATGGGCCCTAGCTGTCCATGTGCAAAAATGAGAAGGCTTGATTAGCATGTGATGTACTTTGTGGAAAGGGCATTTGGCATTGCTTAGCTAGTGGGCATATAGGGCACTAGGGATGAGGAAAAGTGGCACTATGGCCTAGTTGTTGATGAGATTAATTATAACTGGCATTACACAAGATGCTTTTATTGAAAGGAAAATTCTTTGGAAATGTTGTCCAGAAATAGAGCCCTAGTAATTTCTACCCGAGCCCATCAATGTCCCAATCAAAGGGACCTAAAAGAGATAGACATCGGAATAAAAAATGACTTGACAGGAGTTGTCTTCACAAATTTTAGACACAAAAACGAGATTAAATTTGAAATCAAGAATGAATATGTCATTTTTTTAGTATGATGGAAGGGCTACGATTAACATTCCCAGTTTTAGCAACCGAAGTATCACTACCATTTGGAAGACAAACGGAGGTATGAGGTGATGAAATGTCTTTTTTGGAAAAGAAACATTTATCACAGACTATGTGATCATTAGCACCTAAATCAATAATACATGCTTTTTCAAAATATTGCTCATTAAACAATAGAAAATACCTACATAACTAGCCGTCTTTTCTTGAATTCCCATATGATTTAAAGCCCTCAAGATTTGTTAGAGCTTATCATTATTGATAATTTGCTACAACATAAAGGTCTTGTTCCTTATTTTCTCTCAGTCTTCCATGTAATTTTCAATAATTTTTTTAATGTGTTAAGGTCTTTTGGAAGAATAAAATAAATTACCTTTCCTCTTGTTGGGATTAGCTTTATTTGATGATGTGACAGGATTTTGGCCGTTTGATCGCTTCCAGGTGGGTTTTAACGTAGCCTGATGTGGATTGTCAAGTCAGGGCATGGCAAGGACAAAAGGTGAGTTGTCCCATCTCACTAAAGAGTCTGCGTTGTCCGATCCCAAGATTAGATGTCTCCCACTCATTTCTTGTGTGTATCCTGAGCCGTCTGATCGTGTAAATGTATCCTGGCTGTCCATTAGAGAGAAGTAAAGTGCATCTTCTTCTTCATGTAACCCTCGCATCGTGCTTAGGTTTCTTGATTGTCCTCCATGGCCGAACCTCAACATCGCCGTTCATTGCCATGGCGAAGCTTTGGCCGCAAGAACGACATGGTCATCCATCTTCACATACTCGGACGACGCCATCCTCTAGGATTCTTCTTGAAGCGCAAGCTGATATATGTGGTCGAGTAGAGGAACATGGTCCATGGCCAAAATCTAGTTCCGAAATGGTAAGTATGACTCATTTAGGATGAGTAGGAACCTTGCCACTTTCTCCCCCTCTTTCATGGCTTAGTATTGAGCCAAAGTTGTCTTTGGTCCCTCTAGTTTCTCTTTTGCCATTTCAAGTTCATTCCATAAGGCAGAAAATTAGTTGAAGATGACTGAGATTGACAAATTCTCTCACTTGAGCTCCTATAGGGCTTGATTCAATGAGAAAATCTTAGCCCTATCTAATTTCTCATACATCTCTTATAGGTTTTCCCAAAAAAATTTCACGTCTTTGGTCAGGGGTATTCCAACAACGACCTCCAGTGAGGCAATTTCCTATCTAGGTTCGAACGGGTTGGTTGCATTTCCTCCATTATTGTGCAAGTTGGTCGTTGGACAGAATTGGGATGGTACTGTTCAAAAGTCCTTCTTTATCCTTGGTCATAAGCACTCATTGGAGCTCTTGAGACCATAAGGAGTAGTTTTCTGGTCTCGGAAGTTTCTACAAGATGAGGCATAGTTTGGGTCTATTGGCGGCGAATGTGTACAACGGGTGTCCAAGTTCCGGCCGGTTGTCGTCGTTGGTGAGACCTACAAAAGGGAAAAATCCAAGTCCATAGGTTGAGTTGGGATTGCCTCCGAAACCCGGTGGACCCAGCCCACTATGACTCGGAAAGGATCAACTTGACCCATAAGTAGGGCTGGGCCTGGCAACATGTGGCGGATGTAGCGGGCTTTCTTCTGACCCACCGTTCTTTCCAGGCTCCACGAGACTAGGGTTCTGAGTTGGGCCTCCTCGGTTTGCTGGACGGGCACAGGTACCCACTGAGTGTATGGGCCTGAAAAAAATTGTCTAGGTTGGAGCCCCGAATTGGGTTGTATAGGGCTGAATTGACCCTCATTCTCTTATGGGTATATTTTGTGTTTTGCAGGGACATCGTCTCTTCTCTGATTGTTGAGAGGTCGTTCATCGCCCTCAGAGATGCCATAATTTGAATCTTGATTCTTTCACATGATACCTCCCTAGAGAGAATTAAGACGTTGACGTTGTGGAAGCTAGGCCTAGGCAGGAGTTTCTGATATCATGTCAGAAAAGTAGAAAGTTATTGGGGTTTGAAAAAATTGCATATTGCTTTCTTAATCTTTTAATATATAATTACAACCCTATTTATAATACAAGAGGTCCAAATGTATAAGGAAAGAAAAATATACATAATATCACAAAAAAGATATACATAATATCCAAAAAAAAAATTCCCACAATCAAGATCAATTAGTATTAGTGACAGTATCTTCAACATGCATTGTTGGAATTATGCGTGCATTTCAACAAGAATAGTAACTCCAATCAAAATCTAGAAGTCATCTATCCAACCATTCATGGGGAAGAAATTTGTTTTTAACCAATGTTTTCTGTTGTGGTTGTTGAGCTGAACGAGTTCAACAAGAGCTGCTTCATAATGTTTCTGATCAGTTCTGCATAGATCAAGGATCGTGGTCTATGAACCATGCGCATTCACGCTCATTGATTTAAATCCACATGATCCACGGACATGATTGACCCCATCTACTAGGATTCAGGTTTAGGCAAGAAGTTCTCAGTTTTAGTTTCATGTTGGACTATAAATTGATGTTTGGAGCACTCGCCAACCGGTCAATTCAAAGACGAGAAAGGGGAAAGTCTTGAGGTCGACGAATGCTTAGGAATTCGTCAACACGCAAAAAAAGTAAAGAAAGGAACCTCTTGGATCCTCGAAGAAATGATTCGGGAATCGATTGTCGTTGGATCATAAACAAACGAATCTTAGGTCGTTCACCAAAGATGTTGAGCGGATGATAGTGACTTTAAGGTGATGGCATTTGGCTTTCATGGCCAGAATAGTGCTCTGGATTCTATTGGTCCAGTTCGGATTTGCCTAGGTCGGGATGGTACTCAAACTGAAAAACATAGGAAGTTTCTGCTGTTGTCCAAATGCGGTTATTGCACTTCATGCTTCAGGGAAAGATGCCGAGCGAAAAGGGTGCTTTGAGCATTAAGATTAGCAATAGAGGACATTTCTGTGACACGGTAATTCACTTTGCAAAGATAAAAAAAAAACTTGAGCTATTGCGTTATAGTGCAAAGTCGCATCCTTTAGGGTGCATCTTCTCCTAGTGGTGATCAGTGGACCAGGCCGAGCCCGAGTCGGGTGGTAAGGTTAAGCCTAACTTACGCTCCCTTCCCGATGCTGACGAAAAGGAAAGATACGCATTAGGCCAAACCCACCAAAATGGGGAAGACTGCGTGCGCAGGCAGCCGACCTTGCTCATGATCAGGTCTGGTCTTTGCCGATAAAAACTCAGTCACTAGGCCGTTTTCTTCACTAATCAAAATTTTTTGATGGATACCGCATGTAAAAGTATAGGGTAGAAAGTGCATTTCGTGCTGTTGCATAAAATGTGCAGACCCATTGCACCAGTCGATTCACAATTTCAAAGCTTCCAAGGTCTAAATCTGACATCCAAAACGACAGCCTTCAACATAAATCACGTGCGTTCTTTGTCAACTGCAAATCGTCGCTTGTGGATCGTAAGTGCTGAATCATGCTCCAACGGAAAGTGCGCGAAAACCTGGGAAGCAAGAAACAGAAGGGGTTTGCAAAAGTTTCGGAATTTCCATCAGCACCGGGACTCTCCTTGCCGGACATAGGCCGAACCCTCAATTCGGTCTCATTTCCCGTATATCAGCTAACAAAAAATGATACAAAAAAGAAGAAAGGACTGGTGCAGGATTTGGTGTGTAGACTTGGAAATGCAATTATTTGTTTTACATAAAATGTGCAAACCCCTTGCAGATATAATATTGAGTAAACTCATAAATAACACGGACTATCAGATTGAGAGGAAAGAGAAATATGAATTTCTGGCTCTTTCAATCAGAACCCTCTCAAACTTGTAGGAAAGGGGAATTTCAATATGTCAATGGAGCTACATTACCACAGGCCTGGAAAATCACCGGCAAAAATCAAATTCACTTAACCTAGTCACTAACAACTGGAATAAAGAAGGAGAAAACCCATAGCAGAGGTTGCAGTCTGGTATCACCAACAACAATATCAAGAGATGTATGTGTTCTATCTGCTGCAGCATCAGTACCGTAATCATTCACAGAGGACCTCTCAAGGCTTAAGAGAAAGTGCCAACCCGAATTTGGGATATTTATCCAAGGCCTTGGTGTCGAAAGCTCCAGAAATAGTTAAGTAGGAATTCGGTTTGAGCTCATGCCGTAGAAGAGCCCCAAGATTGCCATGATTGTTGAGTTTTGCCTTCACGATTGTGTTGGGGTCAACCAAGTAGGAACATCCAACAGTGAGGGTGTTCTCATTCGTGGAGAACTTCCTACTAATTTCACCCACAACAGCTCCCCTGTTCAGCTGATCTAGGTGGTGCATATAAGAAAACCTCAGCGAGTCACCTTTATCAGCCCTATATAAAGAAGAGGCTATGTTACTCTTCGTCAAAAGGTATCTGGCACAGCTTAAAGGAACCATATGGAGGCCATGATATATTACCCATCAATAAAATTTCAATAGAAAGTTAATCTCTCCTGCGATTAAAACTTCTTGTCACCTTTGGAGGGTGTCCAATTTTTATTTTTTTTTTAAATAATCTCTTTAATTATTCTTGTGTTTAATTGATATTCGTGGAATTTGACTTCAAGTTATATCAAAATCAATAAGCCATTCTTCAACATTATCAGAGCTAAACTAACAATCTCAAGCACACAAAGTTTTCGCCATCAAGCTATGGTTAAGATGCCAATACTAGACATACTCACAAGATAACAGATGCATTGGAAATAGGCTTTGTCATGCTGACCCCAGCATTATACTTCACAAATTTATGAGAATCTGTTGTGTAACTCGTCTCTGCCCCAAAAGCAATGCTTGGCGTGCCAATTGTTGCAGATACATCAACAACAGGGGACTGAGATGCTGTGACGGCCATGCTGAAAGTTGCATGTTCATGAAAATATTGTGCCTCCAACTAAAGAAACAGCAATAAAATGTCAGAAATTCTCTCCTTGTAGCAATAACTGGGGAAGCTCATGTTTAGCAGAGTTGGTACCTTGCCAGCGTCATAATCAGGTAGCTTTAAGGAAGCAATAGCTCTTGTTGATGGCAAGATGTCTGTGATGATGAGGGTGGTTGAGATCTGCTGCACTAGTGAATTTCTTATTAGAAAAGAAGACGACATTCAACCCAAACTTTGAGAAGCAAAAGATGAGGAACTACATTTGATTCTGTGTCAACTTTGACATCAAGCACGGCGTTATCTCGCTTGTATTGTGCTGTCACATTCCCAGAGGACAGAGCTCCGTTCTTCCCCACAGTCGAGCTAAGGGCCTAAAGAAATTAAGATAATATTTACATCACTCTCACAACTCAGGAAAAAGAGATGAACCACCTGACTGTATAATTTCACAAAGAAAGCAATAGTAAAAAGAGAAAACAAAATATCAAGGCACAGAGCTGATCAGTAAAGCAAAAGCAGATGCCTCCAACACAATGCAAAACAAAAACGCATTCATGGTCACCATGGAAGAACCATAAATCAATTAGGTCAAGGAAACACATTAGACGCCTGACATATGAGATAAGTGTAGCCCTATGCTGTTCTCAGCATTCTAACTCTTACACTGTTAAAAAAAGAGAAAGAAAGTGGAAGGAGTTGCTTAGAAAGGATGGAAAATGAAAAGAATAAAATTGAATGATTCTTTTTCAATAAATCATGCACAGATTGAACACTAGCTCAACCACACAATGCCTCGAAATAAGTGCAATCATAATAAGCTGTTCATTCTTTTACCATTTGACTCAACTAATTGTCTATCGTATGCAGCTGATGACACAACAAAGAACATTGAAAATCCATTCTTTCTAGAGAAAGTATTCAAGAAGCTATGTGTCAATCCTGCTTACATCTTTGAGAAAAAAAGTGTGGACAATAGCCAAGCAGAAGCATCAATTTTTACTTGCCTAGGCATGGATTTAGATGCAAAATTGCTTCACATTTTCATGTATTAATTTTACCATCACTCTTCTGGGAAGACAGCAAAGCAGCATTGACCCCAATTCTTCATACCAACGATAAAACATCGCAGCAAACTTCATCAGCAATATATTTTTCGCCCCTTTCCCTCTGTATAGAAGCCTTCCCCTCTTTGTCTTAATTAATACTAGTTTTTTTTTTCTCCATGCCATTTTCCTCGCAAGAGAGAAGAAAGCGCCATTACCAATGCAGGCAAAATTGAATTCAAGGCTATTCCATTTTTCCATTCATATAATTAAGACTTTTCTGTACAGAAGCTTTCCCCACTTTGCCTTAATTAATACTAGTCTTTTTCCCCATCCCATTCTTCTCACAAAAGATAATAAAGAGCCATTGCTAACGCAGGAAAAATTGAATCCAAGGCTATTACATTCTTCCATCTCTCTAATTAAGACACTGATGCAAATGGTAGATTTGACAAAGTTTTCCGCACGCCCCAGCAGTAAATCTTGCTCGTTGCAACAAAATTGCAGACATTCTCAACTTGCTGTAACAGACTTGAGCTCCTAACTCAAGCAAATAGAAAAAAAAAAAAAAAAAACACTGCTAAATCCTCCGTGACTAGCTTCGCCGCCCTCAATTGATATACATTCAGTGCGCAGCGAAAACACGGCAAGTGCAGCGTCAGGATTGCACAAGGCGATTCGCAAAACGAAACTGCGACATTGCGCAAGTTCGGCAGCAATCGCGAACGGACACGAACCGAAACAAATTAAATCAGGAAAAACTCGAAGATAAAAAAAGAAAAAGAAAAACCAAAACGCGAAGCAAACGCGAGGCGTCCGAGCACAAGACCGAAGCGCACGGAATCAAGGGAAAGAAAGCGAAGCGGCATCGATTACCAGCCCGGTCTCGCTGTCGCTGGCGAGAGTGAACTTCTGATCGGAGCTGTAGTCCTTCGCGAGCAAGTCTGCGAACGAAAAATCGAGTCAAAACCTCAAAAACCAGAAGCGCGAACGCGCAGAGAGAGAGAGAGAGAGAGAGAGAGAGAGAGAGGGGGTACCTTTCGCCTTCTTTCCGAAATCGGAGAAGAGGAGGGTCCTTTGCCGGTCATGCTTTTTCCGATCGGAGACGGCGGAGAATCCGGAAGAATCTTCTCGGCGATTGGAGATGGCGAAGGTTGAAGAAGAGAGAGAGAGAGAAACAGAGAGGGAGTGCGTACTTCGTAGGGTTTAGCTAAAACCCTTTGAAAATTTCAGGCTGTTTCCCACGGACCAAGCAAGCGTAGCAGGAAATCGAGAACCGGAAATGATATTTGCTGTCGCAGGTTTATTTTATTTATTATTCATTTATTTAGTTCTTTCATTTTGCTCGATGAAAAAAAAAAAAGGGCGTTTCATTTGAAATTTAAAGTAAAATAGAGTCCTATTTTTCCCACAAATTAAAAGAAAATACTCAATAATAGGTACTTCGTCAATGATCAATCTTCCGACCAAAAAGAAAAAAAAATCAATATTCAATATACTTTTTTAGGTACTTAATTAGGCGCGTATGGTAACCATTTTTTATTTTTTTCAATTTTTTTGTTTCAAAAACAAGAATTTGTTTGATAGTGCAATTTCATTTTCTATTTCAGAAACAAATTTTTACTGCAAAAATAGATTTGTAACAGAAATTAGAAATTAAAATTTTTACTTTTTATTTGTGAAAAAAACTTTTTTTCATTACTACGCTTCTCACTACTAGTAGTAGTCGATTGCCACCATCGCTATTCGCCCCAACATCGCCTGCTACTATTTGAGAGAGAGAAATTATGTGTTGTCATCAAATGAATTTTATTTTAAGAATATAAATTTTGATCGTTATCAAAATTTTTTTGTTCAAAAAACCTCGTTTCGAAAATAGAAATAGAAATGGAAGTGATCAACTTACATTTTAGGTAAATTAAGGGTCAATATACCTTTTTATTTATTTATTTATCTTGAATGACAAGTTATGTACGCATACAACACCGTGTTGGCAAATATGGGATAATAACCAATCATAGTAATTCAGTGACTTAATGCCATTAAATTTTTCTGATCAAGTAAAGTAATGCTCAAGAGGACCTTGAAAAAAAAATCCTAAGAATAATACAAAGTGCATTGGAAATTGATTTACAAAGTTTATTTTGTTTTAAATGATGTAATATATTATTTGTCAAATTATATCTTGAGTTTGAGGCGGTGTATGGAACTTAACCCGATTAGAGTAAACCGGTCCTTATGGGATGGGGCTTTCAAGAAAAACCTAGTTGGACTTTGATTCCCAAACCACCTTTAAAAATTTCATGCTCGAACTTCTTGTGCCGGTTATGCGTGCACACACGCATGCGTGCGCACACACATACATATATATCAAGTTTCGTTTCTTTCGCAGAAAATATAACATATCTAAAAAAAAATTTCTAAGAAAATGACAATGGAAAATATTTTCGGTAAAAAAAAACTTATTTTTGTTTTTCAAAAGAGACATACACTATTAGCATGATATTAGGGATACTAGTGCTTGTTGTGACCTGATCTCCGCCTCATCCCTCACCATCACAAGGAGAGAAAAGGGAGAAAGGTCGGTTAGGAATACTTAATCACGAGAGCTTTCACGGCTCATGTTCTAAAAGAGCGACATCCTCACCTTTCAAATCAAACCTTTCATAAGTTCCATTCATGAGATCGTGAGCTCTCTAAGCTCGTACCTCGCGTGATAGTGGGTATTGTGATCCATATTCACATGAGCGACACACCTCGGGAAAAGAGTTCAGGTGTGGATATTGGATTTAAGGGTATCTTTACCATGATAGCCCTCTCGATAGTATGCTTCGCTCATAAAAATGACATCAATTCATCATTTGAGGTACTTACATGTCAAGTATGCTAAACCATAGTGGGTTTCATTGAAACTCGTACTCACGCGATGGGGTTATTTTTACGGCCTGAATTGTTTACGACAACCTAAAAGGGCGAGGAGTCGTCACTAGCCTCCGTTTTAGGGGTCGGCTAGAAAACCCGATTGAGGGTCGGTAGTGTTCCCTTCAATTTCTACATAACCAAATATCCCAGAGTTCGGAGGCTTGGGTTATGCTAATATTTCTATTAGCGCACTTTAAATTTACCTAAATAATATGTTGTGTTTTCCTAACGTGTCCATGCGTTTTTTCTTACATTTTCAGGATGGGTGTACTAAACTAAGCAATCATCGTGGTTAGTCATTTCATATTATTCCCTATTTCTAGAAAACACAAAAGAAAGCAATCAATGGAATTGAAATTATGAGACAAAAAATGAAAGCTATCCAAAGGAGAAAGTAGTAAATCTACCATGCATCTTAGAAAATATAAAGAGAAACACAATTGAAAAGATAAGAGGAAAGAAAACTCACAACTCGTCGGACTTTATATAACAAAAGAACTCAAACAAAAGTTGGAAATGAATAATACATTATAATGGTTGAAATGAACATTAACCTCCACTGCCGTCGCACTTTCTCTATCTTTGAGATCCTATTCTAAATTTAACCTAGGAAATCTATAACTAGGTGCATACAATGTAAATAAACAAGCATACATATCAAAACAATAAAAACACGACATCATGTCAAGATCAATCACTTAAAGAAAGTTTAATGAGAAAATTAGATTTTGGAGTCTCGGGGTCAGCCTTTATTTTTCATTCATAGGTCTCATTAAGATACCTACCAAATTCATTTTTTTTTTTATGACTTATAACCATTATTAATCAATTATGTTTTTGCATGGTTAATAACACTTATAAGTCTCCTAATGAAGCAATCTATGTGATCCCAAGATTTCCCTTGATATCATGTATTGACCTCACCATTCATCTAGAAATCACATGCATTTGCGGGAATTAAACAAGCATGCAAGTCTTTTGGACATTGTTTCCTAACCAATCAAGCAAGAAAGTGAATTGTCGGGGGTCACTTATTACTAAAAGCATGCACCAATCACAAACACAGGTATTTCTAAATGAATGACGAGATTGTATGCATGGAGGATGTGATGTTTCAAAAACATATTTGGAAATCATTTATTAAATTTTTGAGACAAAGTGATATCTAGTAAAAGGCATTCAATTGCCAAGACTAACCCAGGGCTCGCATAAATGCAATTACAGGTGTTGCGGGCATTTTGAATACAATTCAAACCGTGACTTTCATGATGTCAAAGGATTTAAAAAAAGATTTGAAAATATTTAGGATTAAGGAATATCTAAGTTATGGAACATTCAATTGTCAAGACTAGTTTGGAGCTTGCATAAATGCACTCACAAGCGTCGCAAGCATTTTGGGAAACATCACATGTACCAAAAGCCAATTATTTAAAAATAAAGTCAAAGCATTTAGAACAGCTTCTATGAAGATGGCATGGCCTAATTTCATACACAAACTAACCTAAAGGTATAACTAAACAATCACCATCATGTTAATATCAGAAAATTTTAGAACAAGCATGTAAAGACAACAAAATTGAGTATTACCTATTGACAATCTAGCTATGAAAAAATTCCCTAATATGTACAACATGATAATGAATGACTTTCATGAAAGAAGCTTTCCTAAACGAGCTACACATGATTTTACAAAAATAAAATAACGAGCAACAACATGTTAGAAAATTATTAAAACAACATGACACTCAGTCAATATGACAAGGATTTGTCCTATCAAAATAAATCTAAAAATCACAAAATCTTCACACAACATAGCTAATATGTTGACAAACAAGTTTCATTAAAAGGTCAAGTGTAGAATCTAATAGAAAAAATGGAATAAAAATATCAAAGGTCTGTCCAAATAGGGTTTAGATCAGCAGTCCAAATTTGATCCTATGTCTTGATTCTGATCTAGTTTTGAAAAAATGGAAAATGGTTCAAACGATGAGCGATTTGTGTGAAATTAGTGACATTGGAAACCTCTAAGTATGCCTTATGACTTTCTAGAAGGGCTCAAGTCTAAACTAATTCAAGTCAATTAATTGCTTTAAGATTGAGATCTTTAAAGGTGCGCATGCCGATAACTAAAAAACTATACACAAGCATGTATTCGAAAACTTCAAAGTCATTCAAATAATGCACAAATGACATAAAGAAATCACATGAAGCTCAGGATCAGATGCGATGGAAAGTTTGGATAATCATTTAATTCTAGGTTGACATGCAAAATGCCATACAATTTAAATGACATTATAAAATGATTCAAGATTCCTAATGATATGCTTATGAATCTTAAATATAATGAACACTTTTGTGATACAAATTTAATGTGCAAAATGACACTCAAATGCAATGACATGAACATGTACTCAAATATTGTAACATGTAGTTGAAGTGTCAAAGGATATTATTGTAAGATCTGGTCTCTAAAATACCCAAACAAGCATGATAAAATGCCTTTATGGCATGATTTCATTTCAGCATTAATTTCACTGAACATGCATGATTTCAGCCATCACAAGACGTGAAAAAATCCTATGAAAAATCCTCCATATAGAACATGCAATGATGAACGTTTCTCCTAAAGAGTTTGAAGTCTAAATGTGATTGCATGAATCGCAGCAAAAATGATAAAACAGATATGCACATTTAAACTATGTGTTGTTGCAGCATATTTTAACATTTAATCATGCAATTGACTCACTTGCCAACGTCAAGACTTTGCAAAGCATGTATCAATTAAACATATGTACCATGTATTTTAAATCTCATGGAGAATTTGAGACCAAACAAGCTCATTTGTGGACTCAATTTTATCAAAATAAATTCGAGACTAATACAAGACAAACTATCCTATGTTCAGATTTAAGCAATTTTGACCTAATTAAACTCATCCAAAAATCATGAAAAAATTACAGATGTTCTGCACACAAATACAAGAAACTTTCATGAAGGAAAGTTCTTCCAGAACTTAATAGAAGAATTAGCAGAAAAATGACAAAATCAGATAACAATATGGAACAGATTGACCTAGTTAAGAACATCCAAAATCATGAAAAAATTACAAGATATGTACAAAATGAATTAAAACAAATCTCATGAATGCAAGATTATCCAAAAATCATCACATAAGGCTACACAAAAATAGTAAAGTCTCATTTTGGAGCAATAGAAAATCAGCGAACTACAACGAGAATTGCTCATCTTCAGAGATATGTTTCAAGCGTCAAATGCGCTTGATTAAGGCATGCGACTTATCATTTTGAAGTTCGGATATCTATTATCTAATCCTAAGAGGACTCGAGTTGAAACAAGGTTGTTTCGGATCTCATTTGGCCAAAATAGTAAGTCGTCCTAAGGCTACAAAATTGCTAATTTAAGCAAAATCAAGCTCAATCATTCAAGTTCTTCGTTCAAGAACACTTAATTGCAACAAATCATTATCAAATCCATCATCTAACATCTAATCATTACATATTTACTTGAAATTGAACCCTAGCGGTGTAATCGACCTCGTTTCACGGGGTTTGAGGCCAAAATTACCTTTTATCGCGATTTTTCTTGATTTCAATCATGATCGAGTAGAATTTTTGCGAACTTTGATCGAATCTTCTCGAACCTCCAAGGACCAGATCTTGTTTGAGAGGAAGATCGGTGATCAATGTCGATCCGATTGAACCGGGCGATCGGGGAATAGACAGAGCTTGATTGCGATTTTTGGTGCCACAATCAAGCTGCAAACGGACGTATGGCTACCTCTTTGATAACCTATGGTAGTAAACTAGGAAGGAGGAGGCTGAGGACTTCTGCCGGTGGCTCCGATCAAGTGGCCATCGGTGAGGAGCGAAACTAGCGACAATTTTGAGAGAGAGAGAGAGAGAGATTGATGAGAAAGAGAAATTTTAATGCATACAGCCCTCCCGAAAATGGAGGAAAAATTTCACTTATATACTTCTCAAATCAAGCGATTTTGGTCGTCGTTTCAATCCGACAATCGAAATTCTGATCCAAAAGCTAAAAATCAATTTTGAAAGCTCTATCATGATCTCGAGGTATTGGGTAATTGATAGTGGGTTTAATTTGCAAAAACCCAACCAAAATCGAATTGCGTCAAAATGTCTGATTATGGGTTAATTTACAATTTGATGAAATTTAATAATTAATCTCTAAAATTTTGGGAAATTGAAGGTGTGTAGATGAAATTGACATTGACGGGATCTTGGAACCAGTTGCTGGAGGTTAGGAACAGGTTGACAAGGGCCTAAAGCGGCTAGTCTTGCTAACGACTGATCAAATAGGTTAAATCGGTTCGATCCGGTTCGATCGGATTTTGATCGGTTTGGTCCGATTCTTATTGTTTCGTCCACTTCGAACCCTTGTGGTTTTAAAATTTATGCAATTTGGTCCCTAAATGACTTAATTGAAGATGAATTTTCCACTTTTTAAGAAGGAATTGGCCAATTAGTGGGTCTCTTATTAATCTAATTGAATGATTATCATGAAAAATAACGAGTCAAAACCATAGGTGCTTTGAATTGGGCCTAAAAGGCTAAAATGGTCAAATTTGCAATTCAATGGGCAACATTGCAAATTAACTAAAATTGGATTCAATTAGTGACACACTTGCCCTATCTAATGAACTAACTTATCACATTTAAATTAATCTTGAATTGAAGCTCAAGCTTAGGTAAAAATAGATCTAATCTAATCCTAATATTAAAATTGGATTTAGATTTATGAAATTAAACCATAACATTGAATGGGTCAATTTGAAGTTTGATGATTAAAGCTTAATTGCTTGACT
>CM024531.1:27956087-27995418 GCA_014182385.1 Eucalyptus viminalis | reverse complement strand
AGCGTTGGTGACGACCTGCGAAGGGTTCGGGGTGTCACACCCTCATCAACGGACACATCAGTGCACTCATGGGGGGAGAGCTGGCAACCGAAAGACTTGCTTCTTGCCACGTTCACCCAGCTGTCTTTGGTCTTGGACGCCACCGCAACTCCCATGCAATTGACTGAATAGTCAACAAATCAAATGAACAAAAGGATTCGGAATTGAGGGGAAGAGAGAGAAGAATCGAGTAGAAATTCGAGTGAGTGAGAGAGAGAAGTCGAGCGAGCAGAACTCTGACCACAAAGAGGGTTTGAGTAAGAGAGTGGATGGCGAGAGGAAGAAAGAGGAGGCCGCCTCTCCGTCCGTGCTCCAGCTGCTGTCGTCGACACCGCCCGTCTTCACCGCCGTTGAGCCGCGCCCGAGACCTCGAGCTTTCTGTTTTTACTTGCCGTCGAGCTAAAGAACTAGAGGCAAGTGAAAGTCCATTAATCTATATGATGTAGTGCTGTTGTTGTCTAGTGTAGTGCAATAGACTTGAGGAAATGTTGAGATGAAGGCTGAATGTCGAATTCTAGGTGATTGAAGTGGATTGGAATTTAGGAATTGAGGAAACACTTTGGTTTCAACATGTTTTCTTAAAGTCTTTGATCTAGAATCATAAATATATATTTCTGTAGACTTTGGAAGCAATTTAGACAAGGTATAGGCGTGAGATTCTACTAAACCTATGCTGTCCAGAACTCACATATAGTCAGTAACTTCGTCGAGTTTCTATGGAGGTTTTTAATTAGAATTTGGTTTTGATTTCAGAATGGAAATTGTGAAGGATTGTTTAAATTATAACATACGTTTTGGCCAGATTTTTTTTCGAACATATAGCGGTATAAATTTCTGTTAATGAGCGGAGCTTTTCTACTAATGTCTAAATTCTGTGATATAGGAAATCTGGGCTGAGTTGTGTAAATTACTGCTTTTTATACATGACGAATCTAGCTTAGTGTCCTGCATGAAATTATTTCCTTTAGATCTTATCTATAACATACCAAAATTTTAAAATTTTCTGAGTTCGTTTAGGGGTTATACCAATTTTTTTTACTAAAATTGTGCATTCTGATTTTTGGACTGTTTTGTGCCAAATTTGCTTAATTTATCTCAAGGGTGGATGCATTTCGATTTATTGTTTGACATGATGAATTTGGCACTCAGCATATCATTCAATATTGAGATTTGATGAAGACTCATGGGACATCTTGTCATTGCATTGAAAATTGTTTTGATATTAAGATGTTAATGTTGACGTTGGACCCTCGAGTCAGTGATGCCCCGAGAGTCAGGAGGCCCAAAGGATCAAACGACTCGATGCCTTGTGGATGCCTGGGGTCCGTAGTGCCCCAGAGGTTTTCCCCGGGAGCATCGGGATGCCCGGTAGTTTGTTGATATGTAATTCCGGAGGGTAGGGGTAACCATTTTCATGGCGCACCCTGGCGATTCCTCGTGACACCAGGTGGGGTGCGAGATGCCTAAGAGGTGTGACATAACATGCTCTGGATGCCTGGTGGCCTAGTGGCTAGATGCCAGAGGCTTTCGCGACGCCAAGTTGGGTGCAAAATCCCAGAAGGACGCAAACATTGGTCCTATGGGGGGATAAAACCTTTTGAATGTTAAAACTTATGGTTCTACTAAGTGTGAGTGTGGTCTAGTTATGGGACTAAATTGTATGGCATGGAATGGGAGGTGTCATAACAGTTTGGCCCTATGATCGGGACTTATGTGACTGAACATGATGCATCTTGTTTGTTGGAAGTGCACTGGTCATTGGATTAAAGAGTTTTATGGTTTCAACGCATACTCATTCCTTGATGAACTGTCTTGTCGATCTTGCATAAAACTAGATCGTGATGGCTTGCATAGTATAGTTTAATGGATCTTTTGCTACTGAGTGGTTGTACTCACCCTGTTTGGGGACTAACATTTCAGACTAGAAGATATGTTTCTATTACTAGTCACCCCCGGCAAATTTTATGGTATTCCGGTCGACCTTTAGTGTGAGTGTTCGGAGCACCACCATCCTGAGATACAAGGGTTGGTTTTTGTTCGAGTGTGGGTACTGATCATGTTTGACATTGGTCCTCCCGTTGGCCTAGTGATTCAGGAGTTTCTGACTTTGTTCGTCCGCCGTGATGGGAGTACGTTAGGGCTGTTGCCATCGCCGCCAGCTGATGGACCAGACTATGTGTGATTGAGAGTGATGGTCAGTAGATGAAGCATTTTTCAACTGCCGACACTGACTGATGGGCCTATGTACATGGTTGTTAGAGAGTCGAGTACCTTTTGAAAATAGTCGTGTTTTGAAAAATCTTGGCATTTTGATGTACAGACTAAGATGTCCATCAGGTTTATGTAAATAAAAGTGTCTGGCTTTTACCTATAAAAATTTGTAGTTAGTGTGCATCGTTTCTGAATATGGGATAGGGAGATGTTGAATATGCTTTTGCTATATTTCTGCGCAGGGACCAATGTAAGAATTATAAACCCCCAGGACTCATGGACTTCCTGAAAATTTCATAGTATCAGAGTAATAGACCTTCAGGTAGAGAGAAAGCAAGTGATATGTGGTGACCCCAGCGGATCGGGGGTCGTTCAGGGGGTGCCACAAGTTGTGCCTGATTATGAGGCAAAATTGTGTGGCACGGTATAACGGTTTTACCTTATAATCGGGACCCATGTGAATGTTTGAAGGATGAAAATGATGTGTTTCGGTTATTAATTATGCGTGTTGCATTTATAATAGCATATGGGATGAGCTAATATGCAAGGATGCACCGAGGTGAGGTGAGTTTTGTATGGTGCGTGTTTAGGACTGCCTTTGAGGCGAATTTGCATCCTAATCAGAGTTTAGGGTTTTGACTCACTGAGATTTATCTCACCCCGTCATGGTTAACCTCTTTTCAGGTCCTTAGTATGGAGATACGTCCCGTCCGTTTTGGGGTTCCGTGGGAAATGGACTCAAGTCTACCTTCTTCCCTATTCCCGAGACCACCTTGAGCTTCAAGCTAGGCATCTTGGCTCAACCAGGGCATCCTGGAGCTAGCTTACCTAAGGTATCCGAGCTCAAACCAAGGCATCCTAGCTTAACCAAGGCATCCCGTTTAATGAACAAGGCATCGCCACCAACACTATGTGGCGATGGGTGCTTTTTCCTCTTTAGGTGCATCATATAAACGCATCACATAAGCCGATTATTCATCTTTCATCTTAGCCAATGCATATAAAGCCCGATGATGTGAACGCATTCAATCATGTGAATATGAGCAAACCATACAAAAGAATATTACAATATACATACAGCTTACACGGGTGAGCACACCACTAAGCTCGATGACATAGGCTATCACCCAAGCCAAAAGTTAGAGATTCTACTTACCTTCGATGAACCTCGATGAACTATAGGTAGTTTTACCAATAAAGGGCTGTCCAATAAGGCAATGGGCGAGAAAGGTCGAAAGAGGGAGAAAGGGCAATTATGAGAAGGCGTGAGAGAAAGAGAGATTCAATGAACACAACCCAAAAATTCATCCGTCGAGCAGATTCAATGGTCAGAGAGAGAGACTCATTTCGAAATCCAAATCTTCACAAAACTCTTTGAAATTTTAATATATTGTAGATATGGATGTCATTTAAAACTTTATAAGAATTCGAGAAAGCAACCTGGTTATCGTTTTCACTATACTGGGCAAGTTCTGTACGGTAATTGATTGGACCTTCATCCCAATCATTTCACCTCAAAAAAATTTGAAATTTAAGTATCTTATAGATTAAGATATTTTGAACAAATTTTATGAACAAAGTTTCTCCAAATTCGAAGCACAAAGAGCTTTATAAAATTGGAAAGTAAAAAAGGTCTAGCAGTTTCGAAAACTGGGAAGTCAAAACCTATGAAACTCAAGGTGGCAAGTCTATGGAGGAGAGGTGGCGCTCTACATGACACTAGAGGTGACTCTCATGAGACCACGTTAGGCCTTGAGTAGTACAAGGCTCTAGAGATGGCGCTTCACGAAATTATGTTATTGTGTAGCACTTAGTCCTTGACTAACAAATATCAAGTACAAGGCTCTAGAGATGGCTCCCACGAAATTACGATATTGTACAACACTTAGCCCTTGACCAACATATATCAAGTACAAGGCCCTAGACGTGGCTTCCCTGAAATTATGTTATTGTGTAGCACTTAGTCCTTGACTATAAGTCTCTAAAGGTGACTCTCACAAAGTTATGTTATCAAGTAGCACTTGGTTCTTTACCCGTTTATGTCACAACTGATTTCACAAACATTTTACCAATCTGGAATCCGCAACATAACTGGGTTTCACATACCAAATCAAATCACCTTTTATCGAACCATTCTCCAAGTCAATGTAATTATTTCACAAGAAGGTTTTCCAAATCCAAAATATATCATTTCACAAACCTTTCATTGAACCATACGTTTCACAATGTGCTTTTCACATCATTTTCATAATCTATTTCATAAACCCGCGACATTTCAAAACACCTTTCATAAATGTTTCTCAAACTGTTATAGAACTCATATCATAAATAAAGTTCACAAATTCTATATATTGTTTCTTAATACCTATCCAAAAACATTTCTCAAGCCATTCGCAGTTATCAAAACGTAGTAAATGCCTAAACCCCTCATTAGTTTCACGATCATATTGAGCACTAATAACCATCTTCCAATACTAATAAATCAATCTAGAAACCAATCTCATAAAAAAAGCAAATAACTTTTTGCAACATAATCATCTGCCATTTCTCATCCACTTCCCAAATCGTTCATAAATCTTTCCATAAAATAATACACATACACAAACTGTCATGACACATCTCATAATATGTTTCTCAAACCCTTCTCAAATAACCAAAAGATAGTGCATACTCGATCCTGCTTTATGCAACAAAATACTATTTTTAGTTCAACATGTATATATAAATACTTTAAGGCATGGGTTTTACATACCCAAAGAAGATATAGCACCACTCACCTGGAACGAGGCTCCCTTGAATCAACAAACTCGCATTCCTATCACATAAGTGAGAAATAACATCAAAATTAAGTAAAATACTATCTCAACTAACGACTCGACTAAACTATACTTAGTCGTTGATAAAACGACACCTATGCACTAATAAATCACATATCCAAAGTGATTATTGAAGCCGTCTACAATGCAGAGCTTGAGCACAAAATTTTGTCACGCCATAAGTCTTTCCACCAAACCCCGTTTCAAACATACTTGTAATCAATAGAAAGCCCTTCAAATATACTACAAGAATCCCAACTTGACTATCCCAAACAAGCCCAAAATTGACAAAATATGAACATGATATTGCTGGACACGCACAGTTCATCACATGCGAAAATTTTCGAAATTTTGTTTTGGTCAAATTGTAAGCTCAAATCAAGATCCGTAAAATCCTCCGACTCCACAACATCCTAAACTATCATTTCTAAAAAAATATGTGGCTCAACAACTTAAAAATCAAACTTTGCTGCTCGATTTTTCCAAATTTCCGAATTTGAGCATGACCCAGCGGATTAGCATCGACACCCCAGGCAACGTTGAATGTCCCGAAAGTCTTTTATCTTTAGTTAAGCACATGTGGAAGTGATTATAAACAATCCCAGTACAAACAAACATGGAAGCCGGACAAGACATTTGCAAGCCAAGCAAATAAAAGTAACATATATTCATATACATATTCACATATCAAAAACTATTTTGATTACATATCGATCCTAGTCCTTGGCTACTTATTTTTGTTTCCATACATAGTCAATCAAAAAGCTAGGGTAGCCTAGCTCCTCTACCGACCTGCTCCCAAAAACGGCCCCTATGTTAGGTTCATTCCCTTCTTGGGCCCTAGTTCACCCATCACACACCTAAAATGGTGAGAACAACAAGAGTGAGTTGATGAATTAGTAAGTAAAAATCTCTAATTTTCCTATAGGAGGATGTCTCGCCATCGATCGTCGGATACAAGATCACCACTCACTTGTCGATAGCAAATCAATAGCAATGTTCGTCCCTTGCCTTGCTTATACATATGAAAGGCTCTCAACCATCTATGTACTTTCAAGAATCAAAGATAAGGAGTTAGTGCAGATGAACAAACTTTCCAAAGATTCGTGGCTTATGATCATTTCAATCATAAAAAGGGATATGTGCATCTCATGAAACTCGTTCAAGCACTAAGTGACCCAATTCAAACATATGCTCAAATTGATGCAATGACTTAACAATACATATCAAAACAAACACAGCTTTTGCAAGCATCACACATGTATCAATCATGGACCACAAGTGGACTTTCATTTTTCTTTTTCAACATCATATTAGTCAAAAATTGACTCTTTCAGTAACAACTGGGCATCAGTCCTCCCCTTGGCAACCGGCATAGTCTTGATCTCATTATCAGGACGGTATCTAGGGCGACCCCCAGGCATCGGCCTCACCTGCGCTGGTATCATCCACGATCTCAATATTGGGACGGCATCCAGGGCTTTATCCCAGGCAACAACTTGGCGTCTCCTAGTGTCAGCATATAAGTCCATCATGTGTCCATACATTTCAAGCATCAACCGATTCATTTTATATTTAACTTTTAGCCAAATGAAAGGCTCGAAGGCATGCCATGCAAGGTGAACTAATGAACGACTCTTATGTTTTATTAAATCAAACTCATGCTGGATTCAATTCGGGCTCATGACCTTGACTTAGAATTATTCGCTTAGGCTTTAGCATTGTCCATAGTCATCAAGACCTCTCCTCGACATCCAGGTGTGCTCGACACTCATATGAGATCATGAACTTACTTAATGTAATAACAATCAATAGAAACACAACAAGCATAATAGTACAAAGCCAACAAAAGCAAACGATAACATGATCCCAAAATTGATAAGCATAGCACATCGCCCTATCAAAGAGTTAGGAAAATCTACTTACTACTTTTTTGGACCTAGCTCCAAGATGCTTCTTTGCTGGTCGGTCGGGGTTTAGGGTGGCTTGGAAGAGAAGGGCGTGAAAGAGAGGGGAGGAAGGGAGAGGAAATGAGAGAAAGGCCAAGCCTTAAAATGTGAGGATGCCTTCTCCTATTTATAGGCCTCTTCCTCTTAGATTTTTATGTAAACTCATGATTATGCCTAAATGACGAGTTAGCCTACCTATCTTCTCGAGTTGGCACTCTGGTCCTTTGGTGTTGGCTTGTGATTGGTCTACCTATTTGCTTACTCTCCAAGACTCAATCTAAGCTCATTATTGCCTATGATCCCTAAGGTACACATAAGCCCCTTTAATGCCTAATGTTTTCTTTTCATTTGTTGGTCCTTACCTTGTTTACCAAGGCTACAATCTAGGACCATCATCACCTAAGATTCACCTAAAATTCTAGGGGACACCCAAGTAGGTGGCTCACATCTCTCATTAATTGCTAAGATTTCATGCAATCGTTAGGCTTAGATGTATTCACCTTAGCCAACTTGCTCTTGAAGTTTCTTTTCTTAACACACTAAGGTCCAAAAGCATTTAATGCATTCTTATCTTCAAGCCAAGAGATCTCTAGATTAGCTTGCTACTCAAGTTGGGCGGGTAGCCCCCTTCCCCTCCAAGTTGGGCGTGTAGTCCTCCCATTCTAAGGTGAAAACAGTTTTGAGCAACTTTTGAAATCAGTCCCATTACTTTATCAAACGGACTTGAAAAATTATAAAATTTTAATATGTTGTGGAGAAAACCTTAGAAAACATTTTTGATATGGGAACCCAAGCCAAATTTGTCACACCCCATACCTCGAGCGTGCGCACATCCCTTGGTGGTCGATACAAATGCAACGTTCCGAGGACGCGTCGCCAACCCAATCAAATAAGCACATGCAGAAGTGACACGATAAACCCCTAATTGCAAACAGCATGGGATAGAAAAGCAGGGTAACAAATCACAAAAGCCTCACTTTTATAAACAACTAGGTTTAGGTACAAAACGAGTCTAGTCAAAGTCTACAAAAGATCGGCTCTCAAAAAGAAGTTGTCCTACGACATACTAGTCGGACACATACGCCGATCCTTTGGACTCCACCTCCATAGACTCCGAGGCTTCAGGTCCTCCACAACCACCATCTAAGGACCTGAAAAGTTAAGCCCATAACGGGGTGAGACAATGCCTTAGCAAGTCCTAAACCCTTATTAGGAAGGAAATACACCTAAGGGTGGCCTAGCCACACAATTCAGAGGACTTACCTTGCCTCAGTTCCCTCCTGCACGTTAGCACAGTTCATATACACATTGCATAAAATTGATGCACACAACAATTGAAACGCCTCACTCAACTCAATCAATCACAAGGGTCCTAATTATAAGGCCGAACCATTATGACACGTCACATACCATGCCACACAGTTTTGTCTCATAATCAGGCGCATCTAACTCATTCAATCATGTGTTCCAATTGTTAATTTCGCCCCTCGAGGGCATGGCCTACTCCCAAGTTCGGCGGTCTACTAGTGTAGCCAGGCATCGTCTCACACCATTGAGCACGGTTACGTATCTCAAAGACGACTTTCCCGAAGGAGCATAGGTCCAGAATCTACTGCGACCCAAATCCCATTGAGTGGGTATCCCATATAGGGTAACGTCCGGCGTAAATGCTCAGGACGGGTTCTCTTAACCAACACACGACCATTCAATCTCAGCCCAAGACACTGTGCATTGCACTCAAATACCTCAATTAAAATAGTGATCCTGGCCTATTTTCTTCATATTAAAAACATCCAAGGAAAATAGTCGTGTGTGGATACACGGTCAATTCGAACCTTAAAAAGTGATATTTTTCCTTTTCAAACCTCACTATTTGATATAGTACTTAAAAAACCATTTCCGGTGTCAAAACCCGACACCCGGTATTTTCTAAATAAATACCATATTTTCACAATCACCACTCAATTTCACAATCTAACAATCAATTGCATAATCCAATGACACCACAGCAGTCAGCACGAAATTCTAACGACTAGCTATCCTGGTATAATTTCCGAAAATTAATAAGTAATTAAATTGTGGCATCCCAAAATTTCACGGCAATTTCTAGAGGCATTACGACCTATGGAAAAGTGAATGGTTGTGTCGTTGAAATATGTTGTGGCCACAAGACCAAAAAATTGTGATAGATTAAGGCCGAGCATTTTAATGGACAATTATTTGGTTGAAAATATATCCTATGCCCATGAGTGATTAAGGATTTGTATTAAAGGATAAATTGATAGGGAAATTTTTTATTCTTGGCCATGTACTTTATAAGTTGGATTTTTATCAATTAATGTTGCGAAGTTTTATTGCCATGTGAATAATTGAAATTAAGTTATTATAAGTGAAGATTAAGGTGGATTATTAGGAAAAGGTGTGGGCTGATTTCTTAAGGCCCAAAACCCCCCAAAAACCAGCCCACCATTTCCCCCATTTGGTCGACCATAGGCCTGGCCCAAGCCCGGCCCATTGAGGGCCATCACCTTTGCATGGAGATTGACAAGTGGCGTGAGGGATTTTCCATGTGTCTCTAGCATGCAAAAGGCTACTCACCACTTATCCATGCATCTTCCACTTGTACTTTCCATGAGAACACTTGTCACCTGCATGCAAAAGAAAGGGGTGATTAACTATTAATCAAAGAACAAAAGGGGAGGGGGTTTCGGAATTGAAGGGAGAGAGAGAAAGGGAGTGAACCAAGCAATTGAGAGAGGGAGAGAGGGTCGAGTGAGAGACCAAAAGAGAGGGTGAGCAGCGAGCGGTCTGTGCATGTGAGGGCTGAGAAGGAAGGCCGCCCTCCGTCCGTGCTAGTGCGAGCTGCCGCCGTCGCGTCTTTGTCGCCGTTGAGCCAAGCCCGAGCTTTTGGTTTTGCTTGCTGTCAAGCTAAGGAATTAGAGGCAAGTGAAGTCCTAAAACCTACCCTTTGCATTGCTGTATGTATGTGTAGTAGATGGTAAGTCTTGGTTGTGGTAGATGGGATGAAATTTCGGAGCTATAGAGAGAGATTCATTGGCCATGCATGCTGTTTCTGGAAAGACCAGTTTGACCATTCTTGAGTTTGTGTTTTGCATGTGACTTTTTAGTCAGAATCTTGTTTCGATTTCTTCATGAAAGTTGTAGAGAACACCTTGAAGAACAACATACTAAACTTTGAGGCAAAACTAACAACAAATGGTTAGTGAAATTATTTTTCTTTGGACAGACTAGATCTGGAATTCGTTGTGCTAACCTTCAGTGATTTCGTGGTCTATAAAGTAACTTTCTTGCGAAAATATCACTTTGATCTCTCAATGAAAGTTGTATTTTACTTCTTAAGGTAGAACATATCAAAAATTTAGAGGAAATGAACAAAAATATGTCGGTGAAATCGTTGTCTTTTGAAGAAACTGGATCTGGGAAAACCGCTGCTTCGACTTAGTATGATTTCGTGATTTTTATAAAATCGTACAGTTAAAATTTGGTCGTGTGTTATGAATGAAAATTGTAGGTAATATTCTGAATAATAACATACTGAAAATTTAGAAGAAACGAACATATGTAGGTCGGTGAAATGAGTTTCTTTTGGAAGATGATAATCTGGGAAAAGATGACACCAAGAACAGGGAGAAATAATTGTCTATATTTATTAACCTAGAACGATTTGGGCTTTGATGTCTTCATGAGATATATATCTCTAGGACTTATATAAAACATATCAAAATTTCATAATTTTTGGAGTTCATTTGGATATTTAAATTTAATTACTTCCCAAACTGTGCAAGCTGAAATATTGAAGTTTTGGAAACTGTGATGCATGGACCATACTGTTTTGTGTGAGATTCTTTTGGTATGGTGTTATTCATGAGATATCTGTCTTTAGGTCTCATCTATAATGTGTCAAGCTTTCAGAATTTATTAATACCGTTTACTAATTTTTCTAGAGTTTTAACTAGAGGAATGCATTTTGATTTATCCGAAAAAATGATGTGTTTTGAAAAATAAATGAATTTATCCATGTGATGTAATACTTTGAGTGGTTGATTATGCTGCATATGTAGTGACATATGGCATGTTACATGACATCAAAAAGCTGATTTAGATCTATGATATTGTTGCATCAAATGCCATGTTGAAAATGAGACATATATGTGAATATAAATTGTGATAATGATCATTTCCGTCGAAGGTGTGAGCCGACGATGCCCCGGGAGTCGGGATGCCCAAAGGTTCGAATGAGTCGATGCCCTTTGGATGCCTGGTTGTATTATGAATACATGCCCAAAGGTTTTCCCCGGGAGTGTCGGGATGCCCGGTTGTATTATGATACATGACCGGAGGGTGAGGGCTTGTATTATGATGCATGCCCGGAGGGTAGGGGTAACCATTTTCATGGTGAGCCTCGGAGATTCCTCGTGATGCCAGGTGGGATGCGAGATGCCCGGAGTGTGTGTGCTGGATGCCCGGAGGTGTGTGTCGGAGGTTCCTCGCAATGCCAGGTTGGATGCGAGTGATAAATTGTGGGATGCAAACATTAGTCCCTGGAAAGAAAAACTGATGAGATCCTTGTGAAAAATAAGAACTGAAATTGAATCATGTGCATGGGTGTATGCATATGGCATGATGCATGATCTACTTATGAAAGTGAATTGATGCTATTTGATATTGAAAATGCGATCATGAAGGCGTGAATGGATCTCATGGTGATCTATGCTTGATAGCATGGTTGATAGGAATCATGGTGGTATATGCACGATGGCATGGTGAGATATGCATGACTACATGGTGATATATGCACGATGGCATGGTGAGATATGCATGACTGCATGGTGGTATATGATGGCATGGCGAGATATGCATGACTGCATGGTGATGTATGCTTAACAGCATGGATGATATGTGCTTTACTCGTGATATCTTGATTGTCTTGCTTGTTGCATTGTGTAGTTTGGTGGATCTTTACTGCTGAGTGGTTGTACTCACCCCGTTTGGGGACTAACATAAACTAGACAAGATACCTCTGCCACCACCGCCACCAGCAGATGGACTGAGTGGTTGGATATGGCCGCGAGGAGGAGGATAGCAAAGGAATGAACTTTTGGACGCCGACATTGATCGATGGACTTTAAGTATATGACTATTGAGGAGATGTCGGTCATTTTTTGAAGTATAGCCGAGTATAGAAGACTACGGCATTTTGATGTACCGATGAATGATGTCCATCTGGTTTAAGTAAATAAAAGTGTTCGGCTTTTAGCTAAAAATGTTTAGCAGGTGTGCATAGTTTTTTGAGTATAGGGAAAGGAGTTGATAGATGTGTTTCCGCCATATAAACTGCGCAGGGATCGATCTAAAATATGTAAACCCCAGGATTTATGAATTTTAATGAAATTCTATGGTATCAGAGTATTATATTATCTTGTCAAGTGAATGGTAAGCGGACTGTGGCGACCCTAACAGTTTGGGGGCCGTCAAGGGGTGCCACATAAATATATTCTGAAATTTAAATTAAAGGATATTAAATTAATTAAATATAATATAGATGAATATAAATTAAATAAATAAATTCGAAATAATTAATTAATACAAATAATTAATTAAGAGCCTAATTAAGCTAACACTAATCTAATTGCCTAATTAGCTCTAATTAATTATCCACTAAACTAATCAAGCCACATAATCTAATTAGCTTCTACTAAACTAATCTAGCCACCTAAACCATGCTTAACCTAAACTAAACAACCCTTAAACATCATGAACCTCCTAAGCAAGGTTTAGTAAGTAAACTCACTAGATTTGCGAGCCGGTGAGTCCACGGCGACGACAACGCCAAGGCAGGCAAGACTCGAGCCTAGAGCGACGCCAAGGGAGGCCCGAAAGTGACCTAAAACGGGCCATGAAGTTCCAGATCTTGCTAGAACTTCTGCTTCTATCCAAGGCTAAACCAAAGAATACTAAAGCTGGAATGGCGATTGGTAGAGGCAAGCGGAGCAGTAGCGGCTTCAGCAAGTCCAAGCGGTGGTTCCGGCGGCTTGGACGAATGGTGGTAGAGACTTAGGTGGCAGGGTGATGGCTAGGGTGGACGACAGACTAGCAACCAGACACGAAACACGAGCAGGAGGCGGAACCAGCGCTGGTGGGCTCGAACGACAGTAGCTAGATGAATGGGCGGCAAAGGCGGTCGATGGCGGTTGGGGCTAAGCTGGCTAGCTTCCAACAAAGCTGTGATGATCGAATGGTGAGGGACATAGCTGGAGGAGCTCAAACACAGGCGGAGCAGCGACTGGCAGACAAGAGACCTCGAGCGGTACTCGACAACTTGGGCAGCGCTCGGCTGTGGCTATCTGACCTCTTGGCTAGTTCCTCTAGTTTTCTAAGCTCTCAAAGCACAACATCCATGAGGAAAGTAGCCAAGGGAGGAAGAAGAAGAAGGTGGCTGCTGAAGGGGGACCACCATTTGGCCTCCAAAGTCTTCAATCTCACCCCCAAACACTCAGCACAAGCCCCCACCATGTCAGCCCTTGTCCTCAGCCACTTCTCTCTCCTCAAGCTTCCCCAAGAAGCCATTGAAGTAGTCCAAAATGTTGCTCCCCCCATGGCATACGAATTTGCACATTTGTCTCTTCAATTCATTAAATTCCTCTTCAAATCAACCCAAATTGAAACCCATAAATCCAATCAACATGTCCACACTCAATTCCACATTTTTCCTTGTCGAAAGATCCCACTTAATGGCCAAAAGTGCGATAAAAAAGGGTCCCTCAAAGTTCCCGATCCAAAACAGCTTAACTTTGATTTTTCGCCAAAAATCTCGTTTTGCAGAAAAATCTTTGGAGTATTAGTTGATGTTCCTAAAAAGAAGTGTGACATGACAGAACTTTCAATTTTTGAAATTGGGTTTAAATTTGCGGTTAATTTCAATTTGACGCGATTTTAGCGCGCCTTAGCCTACTAGGTAGTTTTTAGGAATTTTTAGTACAATTTGACCCGTGGTCGATTATTTTCGAGCCACATGTACATCTTCGACTCATTGGCGACTCTTGGTTATCATGAAAATCTCGAGATTTCAAATACGGACACAGGGTACAGAAATGACAGAACAATCAGTCTAGTGCCGTTCAACGAGAATTTTGTAACTAGATGGAATCACCCACATACTGATCACATATCTCAGTTGAATCGACCTATCTCTGAGCTCAGATCGATTTTAACAATGCCGTAATGACCCTTGCAGATTAGCGCGGTCGAGAAGTCGATTCCTAATTGAATTCTCAAGTCGATTGCGTTAAAATCCCTTAACGGCTTCACATGATAGACTAGTTATCTCATGAGTGATCATCTCATAGAATGGAACTATAGGCGCGTTGATAAAAAGCCCACCTCATTCAATTGAAAATAGAACCTAAAATTTAGGATGTTACAAAATCCGTTCTGTGGAAAGAGCAGAAAATCATTGAACACAACCCAAAAATTCATCCGTCGAGCAGATTCAAAGGTCAAAGAGAGAGACTCATTTCGAAATTCAAATCTTCACAAAACTCTTTGAAATTTTAATATGTTGTAAATATGGATGTCATTTAAAAATTTTATGAAGGAAGTATTTCCAAATTCGAAATGGAAGATTTTATGAAAATTTGAGAAAGTAACTTGGTTACCGTTTTCACTATACTGGGCAGGTTTTATGCGGTAATTGATTGGACCTTCGTCCTAACCATTTCACCTCAGAAAAACATGAAATTTAAGCATGTTATAGATTAAGATGTTTTGAACAATTTTCATGATGAAAGCTTCTCTAAATTGGTAACATAAAAAGCTCTCTAAAATTGGCAAATAACAAATGTTCAAAAATTTCAAAAATTAAATGAGCTAAATTCTAGTTGAAAAGAGGAGTGTCCCCACTTGGCCTTGAATCAAGGGTCATCCATGGCTGTACAATTTTATCTCCCAAGATCTTAAGTACGCTCTATACTAGCTTGGGCACTTGTCTCAGTTATTTATTGACTAATGTCCAAAAGAGATAAGGTAAACTTGTCTTGGTCCAAAGTTGGACTTGTCTTTACCTTCTCCTCTCTCTCTCTCTCTCTCTCTCTCTCTCTCTCTCTCTCTCTCTCTCTCTCTCTCTCTCTCTCTGTGCATGTGGCCTCTCCTTTGTTGGTTCTAAAGTTACCATTCACACTTAGATACTAGGATATTAATGGGCCTAGGCTATAAGGATATCTTTCTCCCCACTTTATTTAATGCGTTCACATTTGTTGTAATGACCCTGAACTCATCTCCAGGGTCACGAGCGGTATGGGTTATATTTTTCGCGACATCCCAGGTGTGTCACCGACCCGAAGTTCTTGCTTTTTATAAGTCTTTGAGTTATGCACATATGGAAGCAATAAATCAACATCTAATCACCGTAGAATGCAACATCAAAAGTAGTAGGAAAACACACGTGCAACCATATATTTACATATACATGGCATACTACATAGGATTACATGTCCTTCATTTTAATATTACAAGCCCTTCTACTTGAGCTAAGCTTTACACTATAAAAGCATACGGTCCTTTCCAAAAGTACATATAATTTGGGATAACCCTATCTCCTCTAATGAGATTCTAACCAAAAACGGTTTCCGACACGGTCATCTTTGTTGGGACACTGAACCTCACGGGTGGCGCGACCATCCTACAAGTCTGAAAAGAGACAACGGGTGAGTATAACTTAGTAAGTGAAACTTACTAAAATCCGGGTAGGATGATGCCTCGTCTTTCCACAAGCACATAACTTATCCCAAACACTTGCCGATGATAGATCAATAGCAAGATGAAAATCATGCCTTTAGTAAAATCATGAGCAACCCTCAAACATTTAAATGCAAGCATGCACCAAGGATCCATTTCATAATGTCAGAAACTCATGCACATAGGGTTCATTTATTAATAGTCCAAATCCATCGACTCTTCCGGAATCCACCGGGCATCCAAAATCCATCGGGCAACGTCCCCTAATCCAAGGGTGACGGCTATCCTCCGACAATGAGTCTGTTGGGCATCCGAACTTAATCGAGCAACGTCACTGAATCCATCAGTCAATGGCTAGAGTTTAGTCCCTCATGTGTCCATGCATCAAGCATCATAATCCGGTTCTTATCTTCATCTTAGTCCAAGGCCCGAAGGCGTGCCATGCATAAGTGTGTGAATTGTCTTACCGATTTCAAGTCCTCGAGCATGCCAAGCATGAATTAGGGTTCGTGGCTTGGTTCGATTCACTTGCTACACCGATTTAGTACCAAACTTGGCTCGGGAACGATAAGCCTCAATATCGTACCAAGACCATAAAAGTGACCAATCCGTCATGGTCTTGCGTTCGTCCAAAGCCGACGAAACCCTTATTCAGAACTCGGGTTGTGAACACACATTTGCAAAAGTAGTTTAGAATAGTTTATAAAACAACATCGAGTTTTCTTCCAAGCAACTCAAGACAAAGTACAAGCCAAAGCTCAACAAACAAGAACCAAGCTCAATCAAGGAACAAAGTCACAACCCAACCTCAAGCAACAACAAGCCATTCAACTTCAATCCAGGACTTGTCACACGCTCAAAATAGTGTAACACAACGTCCTAGCCAAATATTAGTAAGTTACCAATGTTGTAATGACCCCGACCTCATATCCAAGGTCATGAGCGGTAAGGGTTATATTTTCCGCGACATTCAAGTGTGTCGTCGACCCGTACTTCTTTCTTTTTGTAAGTTTGTGAGTTATGCACCCGCGGAAGCAATAAATCAACACCCAATCACCATAGTATTGCAACATCAAAAGTAGTAGGAAAACACACGTGCAACTATATATTTACATATACATGGCATACTACATATGATTACATGCCTTTCCCTTTAATATTACAAGCCCTTTCTTGTGGCATCCTAAAATTTCATAACGATCCCTAGATACACTACGGCCCATGACTAGGTGACAGAAGCACCATCGGACTATATTATAGTCATTAGACCAATGGATTACAATTAAGCAAGGGCCGAGCATTGAATGGACTATTGTTTTACTGGAAATGTATCATATGCTCATGTGTGACCAAGGTTGTACTAAAAGATAGATTGATAAGAAATTTTCTATACTTGGTCGTGTACCATATGAATCGAATTACCCTTGATTAATATTGTAATATTATATGGCCATCCGAGTATTTGTAATTATGTATGCATAAGCAGGGATTAAGGTGGAACATTAGGAGTAAATGTGGGCTGGACATTTAAGGATAATAAAATCCATAACCCAACTGACCCAAAACACCCAAGACAGCCCATTTTTCCTCTTCATTTAGTCGCATGATTAGTCAAATTAACAAGAGATTTTTTTACCAAGGCTTGGCCGAATGAGGCCACGTCCATGCATGCAATTGAACAAGTGGCAAATGGACTCCTCATGAGAAGACACGGCTGCGTGAAGTGTCATCGTCTCTTGCTGCCACCAGAGATTATACATGCAAATCTCATGATTACTAGTTAATTAAGAAAACAAAAGAAAGAGAAGGGGGTGGAGTGAACGAGAAAGGGATCAAAAGAGAGAGTGACCGTGAGAAAAAGAGAGAGAGTCCGAGAGAAAGATAGAGTTCGTGAGGGTGCATCGGTGAGGGAAAGAAGGAGACCAGCCCCGCCATAAGCATGCCTGCTGCCACTGTCGACACCGCCTAGCTTCGCCGTCGATTGAGCCGCGCCCGAAGTCCGCAAGTTGCCATTTTGCTTGCTGTGGTTGCGTCGGACTTAAGGCAAGTGAAAGTCCATTGATCTACATTATGTTGTGCTGTCGTTGTCTAGTGAAGTGTAATAGATTTGGAGATGCTTGAATTTTGATGCTGGATGCTGGAATTCGAAAGAATAGAAGTAGTTCTCTAGGACCAGCAAACTGTTTCATGGAAAAACAGCTTGACCTTTGGCGACTCCGTGAATTTTATGCAATTATCTAGTTGAAATTTGACTTTGTGTCCTTGATGAAAGTTGTAGATGACATCTTGAAAAGTAACATACTAAAATTTTAGAATAAAAGGACAAGTATTGGTAGGTGAAACGATTTTTCTTTGAAAATGTTAAACCTGGAAACTGTTACAGAGGGTTGGGGAGAGTTATAGTGATTATAGCTCTTGATATACAATTTATTTGACTTATAGTTCTTCACAAAAATTTTACCTCTAGGTCTTATCTATAACATATCAAAATTTCAGAATTTTCTGAGTTTATTTAGGGGTTATACCGAAATTTTTATTGAAACTGTGTAATAGTGATGTTTGAAGTTTTATGGCTGTGATGCACGGACCATTGCGATCCATACGAAATTTTCTTGACTTGGTGTTCTTCATAAAACCTTTTTCCCTAGATCTCGTTTATAACATATTAAATTTTTAGAATTTATCAAGATTTTTTACTGATTTTCCAGAATTTCAATTAGTGGAGTGCATTCTGTTTTGTTCAAAAACTGTTTTATTTTAAGACCAATTGATTTGCTCTATTGAGTTGTGATGTCTTGGGTTGTTATTTATACAATGGATGCGGTGAAATTTAGCATATCATATGACATCAAAAATTGATGAGGCTTTCTAAAATCATTGAAACTTTTGACATTATTGCATCAAATGTTATTTTCAAAGTGAGACATATATGTATATATCATGATGTTGATGATACCGCCGGACGGTTGAGTCAACGATGTCCTGGGAGTGTCGGGATGCCCATAGGGTCGAGTGATTCAATGCCGATTGGATGCCTGGAGGTGTGTGCCGGAGGTCCTCGGGAGTTTTGAGATGCCCGGTTGTAGGTATTGTACGTAAATCCGAATGGAAGGGGCAACCATTTTCATGGCGAACCCTGGATGTGCCTCATGATGCTAGGTGGGGTGCAAGATGCCCGGAGGTGTGTGCCGGATGCCCGAAGGCGTGTGCCAGAGGTCTCGCGATGCCAGGTTGGATGCGAAAGCCTGGAGGGATGCAAACACTGGTCCTCGGGAAAATGAGATTCTTTCGAATATTAAAATGGGAAATAAATCATGTGCATGTGTGTGCATATGGCATGGTACATGAATTGTCTATGAATTTTGAGTTGGTAATATTTGACATTGAAAATGTGGTTATCAGGGCATGGAATAAACTTTATGGATATATATATATATATATATATATATATGCATGATTGCATAGATGATGTGTATATTTCACATGAAATCTTGGTTGTCTTGATTGTTGCATTGTGTAGTTTGATGGATCTTTTACTGCTGAGTGGTTGTACTCACCCCGTTTGGTAACTAACATTTCAGACTAGAAAGAAAATGCCTCTGCTGCCTCCGACTCCCGGTACGTTTGATGGGCTCCTAATTGACCTGCAGAGGGAGATGTCGGAGCACCATCATCTGGAGTGCATGGATTGGTGTTCGAACGTGTGAGGATTTTCTGACCTTTGATATAGGCCATTCTGCTGGCCCAGTTCATTAGGAGTTCATTTCGGTTCTCGTCCAACTCGATGGCCGCTTGTTGAGGTTGCTACCACCACCATCGGCCAACGGACCAGATTGGATTTGATTGTGGGTCGAGATAGCAGATGACGCATTTTGGACCATCGACACTTAATGATGGACCGATGTTCATGACTGTTGTGGAGTCGGGTACTTTTGGATATAGCCGAGCTTAGAAAAGCCTTGGCCTTTTGATGTACCGACTCATGATGTCCATCAAGTTATGTAAATAAAAGTGTTCGGCTCTAGCTTATTACCTATAAATGTGTTTAGTTGGTGTGCATCGTTTTAATTTATGAAAGGGGAGTTGATGGATGTGCTTCTGCTATATGAACTGCGCTGGGACCGATCTAAATGATATAAACCCCCAGGACTTATGGACCCATTATAATTCTATGGTATCAGAGTGATATATTATCAGGTCAAGTGAAAGGTAAGCGAACTGTGGCGACCCTAACAGGTCGGGGGCCATTTCGGGGGTGCCACATTTCTACTTGAGCTAAGCTTTACACCACAAAGCATATGGTCCTTTCCAAAAGTACATCAACTTCAGGGTAACCCTATCTCCTCTAATGAGATTCTAACCAAAAACAGTTTCCGACACGGTCATCTTCGTGGGGACGCTGAACCTCACGGGCGGCGCGGCCATCCTATAAGTCTGAAGAGAGACAACGGGTGAGTATAACTCAGTAAGTAAAACTTACTAAAATCCAGGTAGGATGATGCCTCGTTTTTCCACAAGCACATAACTTATCCCAAGCAATTGTCGATGACAGATCAATAGCAAGATGAAAATCATGCCTTTAGTAAAGTCATGAGCGACCCTCAAACATTTAAATGCAAGCATGCACGAATGATCCATTTCATAATGTCAAAAACTCATGCACACAGGGTTCATTTATTAATGGTCGAGATCTATCGACTCTTCCGAAATCCACCGGGCATTCGAAATCCATCAGGCAACGTCCCCTAATCTAAGGGTGACGGCTATCCTCCGACAATGAGTCCGTTGGGCATCCAAACTTAATCGGGCAACGTCCCCGAATCCATCGGTCTACAGCTAGAGTTTAGTCCCTCGTGTGTCCATGCATCAAGCATCATAATCTGGTTCTTCTCTTCATCTTAGTCCAAGGCCCGAAGGCGTGCCATGCATAAGTGTGTGGATCTTCTTACTAATTTCAAGTCCTTGAGCATGCCGAGCATGAATTAGGGTTCGTGGCTTGGTTTGATTCACTTAATACATCGATTTAGTATCAAACTTGGCTCAGGAATAATACCCCTCAATATCGTACCGAGACCATGAAAGGGACCAATCCGTTGTGGTCTTGCGTTCATCCAAAGCTGACGAAACCCTTATTCAGAACTTGGGCCGTGCACATACATTTACAAAAGTAATTTCGAATAGTTTATAAAACAACATCGAGTTTTCTTCAAATACCTTTCAAAACTATTAAAATCAAAGTAAAACATAGGCATAGTAGAACAAGCACAAGAATCAAGACACTTTAAATTCACAAGCCAAAGGCTAAACCAAGGTCCAACATTAATCTAAAATCAACTCAAGCAAGCATGGATCAAACCTCAATCAGAACAACAGATGAAGCATAGACTTGTTACAAGCTTGGATGGACACAACACAACATCCTAACCAAACGTTAGTAAGTCTACTTACTACTTTCTAGACCGGTGGCCTCAAGTGACGGCGAACGTGGCAAGGGCACCTAAAGAGAGAGAGCCAAGAGAGAGAGATGGAGGGGTTGGTGTGGACAGCCAAGGAAGAAGAAGAAGAAAAGGAGAAATTCGTGAGCCTCCCCCACCCCTAATTATAGAACACCCTTCATCAATGGTCTTGATAAGGTATTTAATGTCAATAGATTTGGTGAAAAGTCTAAAAGCAAGGTGGCAAGTCTCTAGGTTCTTCCATAGGCTTCTAAGCTCCAAGTGGCAAACTCCTAATTGGCCCATCCAGATTTGTATTGATGGCTCTTAGTAAATGAAGTGATGCTCCTTATCTCCCCCAATGATTGCTATCCAAGCTGGGCAGGCAGCCCTCTTATCCCAGGTGAAAACAGTTTCGAGTAATTTTCGAAATTAGTGTCAATAACTTATCAAATGGGCTTGAAAAATTATAAAATTTTAATATGTTTTAGATAAGACCCTAAATGAAATTTTTCATGAAGAAATACAAGTCCAATTCGTTCTGTGAAAAGAGCAGTAAATCACTGAATACAGCCCAAAAATTCGTCTGTCAAACAGATTCAACGGTCGAAAAGAGAGACTCATTTCGAAATCCAAATCTTCACAAAAATCTTTGAAATTTCTATATGTTGTATACATGGGTGTCTTTTAAAACTTTTTTGAAGGAATCATGTTCAAATTCGAAAGGGAAATTTTATAAAAAATCGAGAAGGCAATCTAGTCGCTGTTTGTACTACACAGGGAAATTTCTATATGGTAATTGATTAGGCCATCGTCCCAACCATTTCACCTAAAAAAAATATGAAATTTAATTATGTTATAGATTGAGATGTTTTGAACAACATTCATGAAGGAAGTTTCTCCAAATTCGAAGTACAAAGAGCTCTGTAGATTCAGAAAATGGCAAAGGTCTAGGGATTTCGAGAATCTGAAGAGTCAAAACCAATGGAACTTTAAGTAGCACGCCTAAGGAAAGGGGTGGCGCCTTACTTGATCTTCAAGATCCCTTGTCATCATTTTTTTAAGCTATGAATCACTCCCTACCATTAATGAGCTTATGACTCACCCCCCTTAACCTATAACCATCCAAAATTTAATAATTACATTTCAAGAGTAAGGCTAATGGGGCCAAGTGTCCTACTTAATCATCATGTATTAATAAACCACCTTTCGAGAACCTTAAATGCACCATGGGAAACATCAAGTTAGAAGGCCATCTCTTTGGACGGGAGTCAATCGAGTCCAATCACGATCACTTACCTTATTTGGCCTAAGGTTCGTGCCTAAGCCATGATCGAATAAAGCCAAATGCAACCGGGCTTAACCGATGAAACCGAGTTCAGATTTCCCCTCTATTGAGAAAAGGCTCGCAACGGGGTCCAAGGGCCAGGCCTTGGATTGGTTGACCGGTCCTCTAGTTGGTCCACGGGTCAGTCCAAGGTCCTGCGTCACAATTTATGGCTAGTCTGACATTGAACCACGTTGAGTTTATTTGATCCATAGTTGGTTCTTAGTTATCATGTAATCGTGTAGGATCGATCGATCCGCCTAAACTCACAGTCAAATTGGATTGGTCCATGATCATCCATGACTGGTACAATGACCGAACGAAATCACCTGCGACCGGTACAATGATCGGGCAAGGTCGAGCCACGATCGTCCCCGATTAATGGTGGTGCGGAATCGTCCCACAATCAATCCTTATGGCTGAATAACCTTTCCATGGTCAAATACTCTATAACTAATCCTTGGGTTGCCAATCCCTGAACAGGCTACTCGGTTCATGACCAACTCTCAGACCGGCTCATGGCCCAGTCCCGCCATTGGCATTCCGATCTTTGGCCTACTAGTCGGGCCAAAATAAGGGTCGAAATCAAGAATGTTACATTTGTTCACACTTGTTCACACTTGTTTTTCCAAGAAATTTTGATTATCCAAGGTTGAGGTGTCCCTTTCATTAATGGCTTTAAATCCAAATCTAATCTTATCTTCTATGCAAAGCTCCAACATGCCAAGTGTCCGTGCTCCTTAATTTACTACATGACGAAGGCGTTAAATGCAACTTGAAAAATATATAAGTTTTGAAGGCTTTGTCATCCTGGACTAATCAAATTTGACCACAATCGACTATCTTATTTGGCTCGGGGTTCATGCCTAAGACATGATCGGAGGAAGCAGACACAACTCGACTTAATCGGTGAAATCAAGTTTGGACTTCTCTTTTACCATGTAAATGGCTCGAAGTTGAGGTTGTTATAGGACGAACGAGGGGCACGAGCACTTACTGGGCATTGCGTTACAGAGTCAAGTTAGCTTGGTAAGGTGTCCGCAATATGCACACGCCAAACCCCCTTTCTCTTCTTTCTTCTTCTTCTTCTTCTTTTTCCTCTTCCTTCCTCTCTATCTCTCTCTCTCTTCTCCCCTCAGCGTGCTCTCAGCTGATGGCCCCTTTTTCCCCTTTATAATACTTCTTTTTCTTTTCTTTTCTTTTTTTACTCCCTCATTTTGACTTTTCCAACTTGTCTTTTACATTTAGCACCACTCACGTATGATACAGCTAGGGGGATGAACTTAAAAGACCAAGAGATATTAAGAGATAAGAAAGAATAACCAAAGTTAAAAATAATGATAGCTTGAAGTTAAAAATACTTGATTGAAATTGAGTGAGAAGTGTCCAAACTAGAAAGTGACAAACGGCTCAAATCTTTAGTAAATCAGAACATAAATTAGGAAAATAGCATCTGTTCCAAGCACTGATTAATCAAAAAATGTATTTTGAACCCACTTAAATTATCAATGAAAGATAAAGGACACTAGAAAAATCTCAACTCAATAACTTTTAAAACTTGAAAACCATCAAATACGTATTTTGAAGCATGTTGGTCCCCATCAACAGGTATTAAGGCGGATAAGTTAATCACTGTCACTTTACACAATCAATGTACATGTCCACATATATCAATTTAATCCTAAAGTATTAGATGCCGGGCAACTATGGTCGCAAAAAAATCATCCTTTGCACCTTTCGTACCTCACAAAATTATTCACCCACCTAAGATTCCATATATGCCATTTGAAAAGTCCAAGTTACTTAACTTTATATCTTTTATACATACATACATATATATATATATATATATATATATATATATATTACTATTGAGCATAGAAAATTTTGGATGTCACATATATGATCTCAAAGGAATGCAATCTAGTACTTAGCCTTGCCTCTAGAGAGCTTTGACATACAATTTGGGAAGTGCGCGTCTTGGGTCTCGTTTTCGTTTCGGCTATCCAAGGGTTGAGAATTGTTGCCTGAGATGTGAATTTGTGTGAGGGAGAAGATGAATTCATGCTTTCTTGCGCACGCTGCTGACTTGAAGTGGAAGAGAAAAGGGTATCAAAAGTGCTATAAATTTTGTATAATGCTCATTTAAAGGCCATAATTTTTTTCTTCGATCATTTGAGTGGCATAACTTTTTAAAGACGCTTAGTTTTTTTTTTTTTTTGGTCAGTCCTACTCTATTCCTACTTTACACTCACTCTCAGACTTTTGTCCTGTCTCTTGCGGGGCATGGGAGTCGAAACCCACTCCTGAAACTTACGCGTCCCCACCCCATCCCTCCCTGAGAAGGTGGGGATTTGAACCCCTCACCTCTCCCTTCCATATTGAAAGGGTGGCCACTGGGGCGAATCCCAGTGGTTAAGACGTTTAGTTGAATGGCATAACTTTTTTCCAATCACTAAAATGTCTTCACTTATAAAAAAAAACATTTGCTTGGGTAATGTAACTTTTTTTAAAACGCTAACCGAAAGTGCTAGAAATTTGATGTGACATGACACTTATGATGAACCTTTTAAAAAAAAAAATTTACGGACTTAAGTGATCAATTGAAAATTTTGACACTTAAACGAACCTTTTTTTAAAACTTATGTCATTCAAGGGATCGAAAATAAGAAATCGCGGCACTTAAGTTATAAAAAAAGGTTCTGGCATTTAGGTGAGCATCACAGAAAAATGATGATACTCGTAATCTTCTTATACTTAGAGTGGAGTGCATCACGGTTTTCCTTCTATCATCTTCGAATCTAGACTTTAGCAAGATCCAAATCTTGATTGGCTTTTTAATTATTTGACTCATCAAGGACGAAAGCACCGATACTTACTTGTCCCTCGGTCAAGACTTGGCTTAGTAAAGAATCAATCTAAAGAAAAGGCAACTAGTTTGAAGAAAAGCTTATAAAAAAATATTAACAAAATGTAAAACAACAAAACATAGAAAACATACCGATTTGTCTGTCCGGTACCCGGGTTGACGGACATTGTGGAGTGCATCACACTTTCCCTTCTCTCATCTTCGAATCCAGACTTTAGCAAAATTCAAATCTTGATTGGCTTGTTAATTATTTAACTCATCAACGACGAAAGCACCGATACTTTCTTGTCCCTCGGTCAAGATTTGGCTTAGTAAATAATCAATCTAAAGAAGAGGCAACTCGTTCGAAGTAAAACATATAAAAAAAAGTGAACAAAATGTAAAAAACAACAAAACATAGAAAACACACCCCTGCACACCCTGCATGGTAGCACCTATACCATATAATATTTAATTGTGATAATGACGTAATATTTACGTGCTTTACATGAGCACGTCATTTGATATGAATATTGACATCATAATAAATATTCTCTTTAAGAAAGTGTGTTTATTGACAAGTTGATGATGTATGTAGGAGTACGGGCTTCACTTTTTCCTTATGCATATTGAAGCATAGCTGATATTTGAGGTGTAATTAAATCATAAAATTCATAAAATTGTGTAATTAAACCATACTTTTAATCGTTGGGTATCTCCATCAATTTGAAGGCCTGGTTCTTAATTTCAGAAACCCGAAAGAAAAGTAATGATTTTTTTATATATCGCTTTTTGTATTTTATTATAGATAAGATGAGCCGACCAATGTTCTGATGCCATAGTTATAGATTATGGAAAGAAGATATATCGATCGCCTGCGGAAATTTAACTATCTACTAATTTCCCGTTGATACAATGAACTGATGGTTCTTATTTTTTGCTTCAAGTGAGAAGCTTAGAGGGATCTTCTCTATTTACCGGAGAAACTCTTCTTTGCAATGAAGACTTGCATATAGTTGGTTTGCATGATTTCGATTATTGAATTAGTTGATTAAGTCTTTTCGTCCAATGCGTGTTTGATAAATCATAAGAGCTATTTGCGCCTGCACAATATTAAATTTTACGGTAGGTGGAATTCCATTAAATAATTAAATTCTTGATTAGCTAATTTTTATAGGGTTAATACCACAAAAAAATCTCAAATTGGTATACTTGTGACACAATTACCTCAAACTAATTTTTGTGTTACAAAAGCTCCCAATTGGTATACTTATGCCATATTTACCCAGAACTAGTACTCATATGCTATATTTATCCCAAATTATTTTATATCAAAAAAAGTCCCAAACCGATACCCAGTCCATATTTACCCTCAAACTAATGTAGTTCGGTCACTTTTAGCCCCAAAATCCTAGATTCACCCCAATTTAGGGTAAATGTGACATATATATATTAATTTGGGTAAATGCTGCAATGGTGCATCAGTTTAGGATTTTTTTCTGATAAAAAAATTAATTTGGTGCAAACATGCCACAGGTGTACAAGTTTAGAAGTTTTCGTAACAAAAATTAGTTTGCAGTAAATGTACTATGGATGTACCAATTTGAGATTTTTGGTGATATTAGCCATTTTTATTATCTCTGTGACTTCTAATCTCACAGTAAGGATTGTATTAATTATTTTCACGCTGGAGAGCAAAGATGGAATACTAAGGGATACGATGAATTTCACAAGCAAAGAACTTTACCCGACTAATTTTTTTTTTTTATCATAATAATTCTGACAGGTACTTTCTCTTTGGTCATAAATCGCACAAGCAAAGAATTTAGAAAGCTTGTTGCAGACAAGAGAGGCCATACCAGAAAAGGCAAAGGAAAACGAACATATAGTAGACAGGGAATAATATGTCCACACAAACTAATTCAATCCAAGCAAACAAGCCAACATACACACAACCTTGCTCGAAACAATCATACGCACCAGCCATGGCTGCTTCCAGCATGAGAAGCAACATGATGGCCGCTGAAGCCGCTGCTGAGATTGTGTCGCAGAAACTAGAGATCCTTCTCTCTCGCCCGGAGTGGGTTGGTTGCTTAGCGATGGAATCCGTGGTGAAGGACGCCAAGGCAAAGCTGACCATGATCCAAGAGTTCTTTTCCACTCGAGACAGACTGCTCGAGAGCACGGAGTGGTCTGGGCGGTTACTCCAGACCATGTACAACGCGGAGGATATCCTTGACAAGTTCCACCTCAAAATGGCCCACGGGAGACATGAGGCCCTGCATATTGCCACGAGGCCGCTCGCCGTGCTTGTCCACAAGTACCTGCTGTGGAGGGACTTGTCCAATCTGGTGAAGGCCGTGAAGGAGTTGTGTCAAGATCAGTACTTGGCAGACAGGAAAGTGGCCAGGGGCGAGAGGAAAAAGGGACCTGCTAGTTCCTCCTCCCACGATAGCTTTCCTTGGGGAGGCCAAAAGTTGGCGAGACTGACTACTTTCTGGGACCAGCATGCGTTGACGAATTTCGAATGTCACAAGACCACGAAAGAGTACATAAAGGAACAGATTAAGAGGGAGGGTGAGGGCATCCATGCAATTTCGATCTTGGGCGAGCAAGGCGCTGGCAAGACGTTCCTCGCAAGATGGGTCTACAGGGAAGCAATGTACCTGGGCTTTGATATGCGAGCTTGGGTCCACGTCTCGGCCAGCATGGACCAGCAGAAGCTCTTGTTCCAGGTACTGAAGCAAGTGGACAGGCAAGCAAGTGACGTGATGGAGATCGAGATGATAGAGACAATGCTGAACCAGAAATTGGCCAACACAAAGTTCCTCATAGTGTTGGATGGCATGTGCCCGTCTCATGAGGAACTCTTCCAAAGGTTAATGATGATCACCCAACCGAAATCTTCGCAGGGCCACATAATTACCACAACTCAAGACGGTGCGATAGCCTGTAGCATGTCAGACGATCACAAGCCAATAAAGCTAGCGAACTTATGCAATGACGAAAGCCGGAGGCTGCTTGCTATGAAATTGCACATAGGACGTGATGTTCCTGACCATGCGCTAGCGGATGAAATCCCAAACGGGTTTCCTGCCTTCCCGCTCTATATATCCTTACTCGGCGGGATACTGTTGTATGCTAAAGAGCACGAACGCAAAGCGATGGTGAATGATATGTCTCGTATGCCATTGTCAGATCTACTAGAATTGAGTTACCATAGACTGCCGGTCTATCTAAAACCGTGTTTAATATACATGGCTTTGTTCCCTGCCGCATCCCCGATTTTGACAAGAAGGCTAGTAAGGCTTTGGTTGGCCGAGGGCTTATTAGTTTCACATTGTTATGATGGAGATGCGAAAATGACGCCTGAGAAAGTAGGAGAGATTTTCATTCTGGAGCTCGTGGATAGGAATGTGATCGATGTGGTGAGCTGGAGGGCGGATGGATCCCCCAAAGCTTGCCAAATGCTCACCTCTCTATATGACTTGATCTGCCGGAGCATGGTGAGCGCAGGGTTCCTCCATGTACACAATGCTAGCGAGTCAAAAGACAGGAGTGACCGCAACCGATTGGACCAGCAACAACAGCTGCCGGATGCATTGCGAGAGAGAACCAAGGTCCGGTGGCTCGCGGAGCACACGAACATAGTCAGAAACAGTCGCGGTGGCAACTACCCCAATTTGAACCTTGGCCACATCCGGTCGTTTCTGACGTTTTACCTGAGGAGAGGCATGCTCACCAAGGACATCCGCACATTCCTTGGAAACATGACCTCTAAGGTTGACTACAGCTTGCTAAGGGTGCTTGACTTGGAGGGGGTGTATAAGCCAGCCCTGCAAGGTGTGCTCCACAAGCTGGTGCTCCTAAGGTACCTTGGATTGAGATCCACGGTGTTGGACTCGATCCCAAGCGACGTTGCAGATTTATACTATCTTGAGACTCTTGACATAAAGCACACCAACATCACTTCCTTGCCGACTTCCTTGTGGAAGGCGAGGAACCTGAGGCACCTGCATCTCAACTGGTTCTACATCGACTTGAAGAAGATCCTCAAGGTTTGTGGCGAAAATTTTATGGCCTTGACTAAAATCCAAACCTTAAGTGGGCTGGTTATCGGTGAAGTGAAGGAAAGCTCCATGACTGGCCACATGAACAGCTTGACCACGCTCAAGCTTTTCTTGCAACACTCGGCTAAGGACACCTTAAGCGCTCCAGGGGAAACAGTAGCCCATTGGATATGCTCCAGCCTCACCAATCTCCAGTCCTTGACCTTTGGGGTAATCCAAGAAACCAAGCCTGAGGATGAAGCTGAGCCCCCGAGATCGCCGATAGGCCTATTACCGGAATTGGCACTGGCTCAACATCACGAACTGTTTGAGCTATACTTGCTGGGCCAACTCAAGAAACCCATCTGGACACAGCTCTTGCCTGGGTCACTCCGGGTTCTGACTCTGTCGGGTTCGAAGGTGGAACCCAACATGATGCCCGAGTTGGGACGTCTCCTGAAAAACCTGAGGACATTCAGGTTGTTGGCCAATTCTTTCCAAGACGCTAGTCTGAAGTTCGTCAAAGACGGGTTTCCGAGCCTCATGATCTTGAAGATTTGGAAGCTGGCTAATCTTAAGAAGGTAATTATTGACCAAGGAGCAATGCCACATCTCAAAGAACTCGAGTTTAGGGAAATCGAGGGGCTGGAAACTGTCACAGGGATCGAGGAGCGCGAGGAATTGGAGAATATACGTGTGATATGCCAAAGCGATACTTTCGTTAACCAACTCAAGGGCGGAATGCGGAAGAGCACGAATCTCCATGTGGTAAAAGACACAGAACGCTCCGATCGACAGGGGATGACGGAGACTCACGGGTATGGTACAACTTTAAATTTCAAATATGTTCTTTACGCATGACGATGAAGAAAAATGATAAAAATCAGGGACAGAACGGGGGAGATGATGCAGCCACCGTGTGAACAGAACACCACGAGGCCTGGATCTGCGGATGACGACCACGGGTATGGAACAAGTTCTTTACACATGGTGATGAAAATGTTTATATAGACGTTATAAGTTCTCATAAGTCATTAAAAACAATAATGATAAAAATCAGGGACGGAAAGGGGGAGATGATGCAGCCACCGTGTGAACAGGACACCGCGAGGCCTGGATCGGCGGATGACGACCACGGGTATGGAACAGGTTCTTTACACATGGTGATGAAAATGTTTATATAGACGTTATAAGTTCTCATAAGTCATTAAAAACAATGATTATGATTTTTATCGGACAAGAATTACATCGCATCATTTCACCATACCAAGTCAATACGTGTTGGGAAATTGTGAAGGCTCTAGGGAGTTCCACAAATAATACCAAATCACATTGGCGATATCATTCAACCATCGTGGAACCCAATGTTGGATTTAAATGTAACTTTTGGAACCAATCTCTCTCCCCATGGCCTACACAGATCGAGTGAGCCCTTCACTGAGCTCAAATGCGAGACATTAAAGAAGAGATAATGAGATTTTTAAAACTAGTTAAGACCTCTCCTTTACTAACCGTATCATAGTTCAAAAAATGAAGCTTCTCATATAGGACCAAAATCTAAAAGCTAGTGTTTCTACTGTAGAATTGTTGTTGAGAATGTAAATTGAGTTTAGTGTGAAGTTGATAAGATTTTTGTAAACGGTGCGTGTAAAGTTTGAAGTTGGTATGATTTTGCAACAATCCTTTTTTTTAAATAATAATAGCGTTAGTGTACAATAGAGAATCATCTTCTAGGGTGATATGATCCTTTTGAATGTAATATGCAGAATAAGTTAATGCATGAACTTCTTTCTTTTATTAGTTCAACTGTAAATCCTATTGGGTTTTCTTACTCTGAAACTGTGAGTTAGAAAACCTCGGGACTGCTTTTATTTTGGCTAAACGAGTCTTCATGAAATTTCATTAATTACAGCTTCAGGAAGTTGTGGGCTTCGCTCAAAGGATGGCTTGGGGGGCGGGGGAAGAAGCTGAGGGAGGGACTTCAATAGAGGACACTGGCAACATATGGCTTGAGGATATATTGGAACATGAACTATGTAAAGCAAAAGAGAACAAGGACACTGTCTGATGGTTGGAGCTTGACGAGCTTGATATTGATTATGACATGTTATTGTCGCTCGATTTATCTGCTAAATTTTCCGTTGACGTTAATTACATTCATTCAGAATTAAATGACATTAGTGTAGCTGGAACCTTAAGAATTACCAATTCATAATTGATTATGTGTGTTGCACAGTCTCATCTTCCATAACCCTGGTTTAAAAACTATATCATGTGTTATCTATAGACTAAAAATTAACATCACGAAGTTTTTGATAGGCAAAAAATATTCAGGTGAATTATCGATTTAGAATGTTTCAAGGTGAAAACACTCACACAACTCAAAAGAAGGACACTAAATATAAAAAAAATAAAGAGCCAAAAAGAAAACAAACAAAACAAAACAAACAAAACAAAAAGAAAAAAAATGAAATGAAAAGAAAAAATTAGAAATAAAAGGAAAACGAAAAAAAAGAAAAAAGGAGAGAAAAAGAAAAAAATAAAAGAAAGAAGAAAAAAGAATAGAAAAGGGAAAGGAAGCCATTCACGGGTTTTTTTTTTTTTTTGGCTCTCTCTCTTTTCTCTCGCTCTCGGATGCTCTCTCTAAAAGAAAAAAAGAAAAAAGGTTGGGGGCGCTGGATTTCTCGAGGGGGGACTCTCCGTGGACTGGCTCTCTCTCTCTCTCTCTTGGGGACGCTCTCACGGACTCTCTCGGGAACGATCTCTCTCTCTAAAAATTCTCTCTTCTCGAGAACTCCACGTTCGGCACAAAAGAAAAAAACGAAACAAGCGTTCGCTGAAGAGGAGTGGGAATTTTCAACGTTTTGGCCCTCTCCGCCCACTGATTCTCTCTCCATAGCAGGATTTTTTTTTTTTTATAACAAAATCCTCTCTGCAATTCTCTCCACGGAGGCTTTCTTTTGCTGGTTTTGTTTCATTCGAGCATGGACTTCTTCTCACCGAAGGACGATGGAGGATTTTCCTCTTGCTGATTCAGTCATCAGACGTGGTTGTTCGGCCATCAGAGGTTGCTGCTATTCTGTTCCAGCAAATCAGAATCTGAAGATCGGCGTTGAACAACTCTCGTACCGGAATCGAACTCGAGATTCTCAACGTCCGGTGATTCCTGAAGCGAGATCGAAGAGCGGCTTCATCATCGTTGAAAAGCGGACATCTCTGGAAGTTGATTCTTCGTTGGTTCAATCAAGGCTAGGGTTTTCCTCCGTCGGTGCGTGATTGGAGGTGTGTCCTCTATTCGGCGAGGAATCTGCTCGAGGATCCGGTTTCCGAAACTAATCGGCGTCGGTAGCAGCGACGGGAGCAGCGAGATCCGAAGCTCGATCGACGGCGGTTCTCTCTTGATCTCTACCTCCTTCAGACTCCCTCAAACCTTAGAAGACAGAGCAATTGCCGATCGAAGAGTTCGAGGCGCGGGGTTCATATTCAAAGCCGAGTGGTGATGGCAGCGACAGTGACGATGACGATGGCAGCGGATCTGGTTCCTTCTCGGAGATCGAACGTTCGCTCGCTCGACCGATCGAACGCTCGGCCCTCGGTCCTCTGGTGCAGAAGCTCGCTGGAGGTTGGGCGGATCGGCGACGATGATGCTTAACCGAGTTTGTCGAGTTTGTCTCTGGATGAACTCACCAAGACGGTGAGCCCTCTTTCTCTCTCGATCCGTTAAATTTTTTGGCCTCTAGTTTCTCTCTCCCATTCGCTCCCTCTGACTCGAACGATTTTCTTTCGACTCTGTCTCGCGCATCCCTGCTGGAACGGCTGGTTGAGGAACTTGGAGCTTAGGGCTCAGACAGCTTCGATCCTTCGCCGATTCATTCAAGGTTGGTATAGTTTCTTCAACGGCAGTTAATCCCCTGTTTACGCTAGCAATAGTTGCTAAGAGAAATGGGATGTGGTTCCATATTGATGCTGCATATGCTGGAAGTGCTTGTATTTGTCTTGAATATCGGCTATACATTGATGGCATTGAAGATGCTGATTCGTTCCACATGAATGCACATGAGTGATGTCTGACAAATTTTGATTTCTCATCTCTCCGGATAAACGTAAATTATACGTTTTCTTATGTCATATGCTGATGAGATTGATGTCTCTGTTTGAAATAATGGCGACTGTTCTGTTCTGGTGTGCGGGAGTAGAGAATTTTGTTATTGCCAGTCTTCCATCGACAGTAGGTTAGAGTACGTTGATATCAAAACACTGGATCATTTGAACGAATGTGCCTGATTGTCTATGCTCAAATTTTTCCGAGTGTCTCGTTTAGATCATGGAACCTGCGTATAGATTTAAAACTGTCATCGTTGCTCGTCTTGGCAATACTTCCTGGTCATATATAAAGTCTTGTGAATATTACATGTAGTTCAATGCATTACTTTCCTCTCTACCTATATAGAGTAGTAGGTAGATCATGTAAATATCATTCTTGTTGCTTAGATTCTTGACCGTTCATGCTTTACTCTATAGAGTTCATATTGCTGATTTGAGTGTCTCGAGTCTTTGGTATTAATCAAATCATGCAATCTGGATTCAAGAGTAGATTCCTTCATGATAGCTGCAAGTTTCATGTCTTGATATGACTACTTTATTCCGATGTTTGCTTGACTGACTCACCTAAGGGTTTTGTTTTGAAATGCATTTGCTTGTTGGTTTTGCGATCTATGTCCTCCAGAGAACTTCAAATGTATTAGTTAAGCCTTGCTGTAATTGTTCTCCTGACACTGGATGGAATGAATAGTGCCAGCACGAGACTATTACTTTTTCATAGGAAAATATAGCAAGGTTATTAGTGATATGCAATTTGTAAATGATTAAGTGTTCTGTTTTCATGCTTTACTTTAATGACCTATGCTGTTTGTTATTTTCACATGATTTTTTGTGATTAGATTCTAAAGTTGATGCTTAAATGAAATTTGTTCATTAGGTTCCAATCTATATCAAATAAAAATTTCGTGATAATTGAAGATCCTTTACCTAGGTTGAGTATGTCTAGAATATCCCTGACTTTGTTTGAAATTTTTGCTGTTCTGATTGATTGTCTGCTTCGGATGACCTTTTGTGTAAATGACCTGATACGAGCTGGTTGCTGTGGTTTTATGTGTTCAATGTCTTCATGAAAGTCGAAGATGGTTTGATTAGCTTTCTAACGAGCTATAATACACCCTGATCCGATATCATTATCCACATGAAATCTTCTTTAAAAGTCTACTCCAGAATCTGGAAAGTTGTTCTGGTCTGTGTGGTTGTTTCTGTTACTGATCTGACCTCTTTGCTAAATGTCTTCGTTTGAGCTAGAAAATGATTTCAATTGTGTTCGTGACCTTCTAAGGATTCATAGGAGACTTCTCAAGCTTTCTAATGACATATTATATGTGCGATTTGGCCATCATTGGCTCTGCCTGATGCTTCTTGCAAAGAGCACTAATCTGCTGATATATTCTGTTTCTTTCTTTGATCTGACCTTCCGTGCGAATAACTTGATATGAGCTGGTTGTTGTGGTTTTTTGTGTTCGAAGTCTTCATGAAAGTCGAAGATGGTTCGAATATCTTTCCAATGAGCTATAGAATGCCCTGATTGAATCTCATTTGATATGATTTTCACATGTCCAAAGTTCAGTCCAGAATCTGTTCTGTTTGAGACCTGATGCATGTGTTCAAATTTGAGTTAGTAAACATGCTTTGCTGGAGTTGAATCTTTCATGAGAGTCATTATCATATTTGAACCCCGTTTGATGTGAATATCATGTACCCATTTGGCTAATTGCAATTGATATTTGCTGTTTATGCGTAAATTTGCTGATATTGAAATTTGGATATAGTCTTGATTTAGAATACATACTTTGTTTTTATAAGCTTCAAATACTTGTGAATTTGTTATGAATTTTTTGTGTGAAGGGTTTGGGATTAAGTCCTTCATGAAAGTTGTCCTTCACATAAAAACTGCATAAAAAAAAATGGTTGTATGTTTGCCTTGCTGCTCTTTCTACTTTTGATTGACCTTGATCTCTTCCAGGATTTTATAAATTCATGTGCTTTTTTTGTTACAATATATATAATGAAGTGCTGTCTTTGATTTTTTAAGTTGATTCGATTATAGAAATGCTATCTTTTCTATGGCTAGTTGCTGTTAGTCTTAAGATGAGATAGTAGATTTGTCCAATTGCTTTCAATATGTTGTAGAATGACGGTGTGACATGTTACTATGCTCTATTCTGGATTGACTTGTTTTTTTTAGATTTTTTAGAAATTCATGTGTTGATATGATGATAGTGTCTCTATGAAATTTATTTGGGATATCAGTAGAATGACTTTAGTCACTCTTTTTGAATATTAAAAAAAATGTCTTGCTTTTGATTGTTTTGATGCGTTTGCTCGTCTCTTTCCATTGTATGCATTTAGCTAGAAGTTTCCTAAGCTAGGTTTAGATTAGGACCCCGAAGATGAAGAAGGTGTAAGGCGTGAAGATGGTGGAGGTCGATGTCCATTCCGACCATTGTCATGTACTATTTGTTCTCCCGACATATGTGTCGGTTCCTTGCATTGTATAAAACCCGACGAGTTGCGGGTTTCTTTTCTTTCTCGATTGTTTTCTTTTTATATATTCTTTAGAATTGCATGATTAGGTTTACTGCTTTATCTTGATTGTTTACTTCATGTCTTGCAATTTAATTTTCATTTCATTGATTGTTTTCCTTTCATTTCTTAGGAATAGAATAGAATGAAAGTAATCCACCACGCATGATCATTTAGTATAGAATTGATGATCCTGAAAATATAAAAAGAAATGCCTGAAAATGTTAGGAAAAACACAACATACTGTTTAGGTACCGAAAGGGCACTAATAGCAATATTAGCGTAACCCAAATCCCCGAACCTAGATATGCGGTTGCGTAGGAATCGAGGGAATACTCCTGACCCTCGATTGGGTTTCTAGCCGACCCTCAAAAATGAGGCTAGTGGCGATTCCTGTATTTTTAGGTTGTTATAAACAACTAGATCATGTAAATAAACCTACGTCACGCGGGGTATGAGCTTGGGAGAGCTCGCGATCTCGAGATCAAGTACCCCTAAACCCGACCTTTCCCTTCCTTGGATACCATTTCAAGGGCGGCGAGATCCGGGTCGCGACAGACACGAATAGCCTTTTTGATATTTCACTCTATTTCACCTTCTTAGGAGCGATTACCAGACTTGCTTTTAAGGGGGTGTTTGTTTGTGTTTTCTTTTTTTTTGTTCATAAACACAATTCCTGTTCTTTTGTTTCGGGGAACAAGAAAAGAACAGAAACGCGTTTGTTTGCATTTTTGTTTCCAATCTACTTTTTTGTTCTCGGGAACAAATTTGGAACAGAAACAGGAAACAAAAAAAAATTATTTCATGTTTCTGGAACACTTTCGAGAAACAAAAATTCTCTCCTATTTTTTTCCTCTTTCTTTTTTCTTTTTTCTTCTTTTTCTTTGGCCAGTCACGGCCATAGCTGGCTACCAGCCGTCGAGGACCGGCGACCTCGCCAGAGCGTCGCTGGCCCCCGGTGAGGCCGAGCGTCACCAGCCCTTGGCGAGGCTCGGCCTCGCCGAATTTGGGCGAGCTCGAGCTTGCCAAGATCTGGTGAGGCCGAGCTTGCCTAGCCACTAGTGAGGCCAAACCTCGCCGGGCCATCGTCAGGTCGGCGTCGCCTAGCGATGGCTCGGCGAGGCTAAGCCTCGCCAGGGGCCAGCGAGCCTCACCGTGGCTAAGTGAGGCCACTAGCCCTCGTCTACCGGTCGTCGGCCATGGCCCGAGGTCGGCAACCAGCCAAAAGGAAGAAAAAGAGAGAAAAAAAAAAAGAAGGAAAAATACAATAAAACTATTAAAATATTAAAAGAAAAAAATGAAAAATAAAATAAAAATATTTAAAAAGTAAAAGAAATAAAAAAAAAATATACAAGTTTACTAAATGTGTTTTATTCTTTTTCTATTTCAGGAACAAAAATTATACAAGTTTACCAAACGCATTCTTCTATTTAAAAACTATTTCTGTTTCGGGGAACAATTTTTGAATAAAAACGTTATCAAACGCACCCTAATAGGCTTGATACATAACTTTTACTCTTAATGACTCATTAAATATATTTAGCATTCCAAGGAGATAATTATTTGGAAATTTACAGAACATTAAACTAGACATTAAGATACGAACAAACTTTTGAAAATGTCATTACAGTAAAGTGGATAACCAATTGACAACCATTAAAATCACCAACTTGTTAGTGAATCGATAACCTCTTTGCTTAATCGGCAACTACTAATAAATTTATTTTAATTAATAACACTCCCCCATAACCCAAATTCTCTTCCATCAATCCAAGCAGACTCTTGAACTTCCAAAAGTGCGTTGATTTTGAGAGGTTTAGTAAAAAATTCTACTACTTGATCTCTCGTCTTCACACGTGACACTTCAATTTTCTCCTCTCACGTGATCTCGAATGAAATGGTATCAAATATCAACATGTTTACTTCATTCATGTAAATTTTGATTTTTCGCCAAAGCAATGGCAAAATTATTATCAATAAAAATCTTCGTTGCTTTCTTTGCCGCATATGAATTTCTTTGAGTAGTCTTCTCAACCATATTGCATGACAAATGCATGAAGATGCTGCAAAATATTCAGCTTCACATGTCGACGAAAGAGTAACGTTGGGTTGCTTTTTTAATAACCATATGAAAGCAATGTGGTACAAGAAAAATACAAAACTTGTAGTCCTTTTTTAATCACCAATGTCTCCACCATAATCACTATTTGAATTAGCTTTGAGTTGGAAGGATTTAGACTGGTAATAGTGTAAGCCATGAGCAACGGTACCTTTGATGTATTGCAGCTTTAAGATGATATTACTTTGGTTTCTCTATTCATTGACTCAAAATTCAAACATTTTACATGATATTTGGTCTAGTACATGTCAAATATCTCAAGCTTCTATAGTACATTGTATCAACATTGACACCATCATCAATTTTAGAAAGCTTGGCTTCACACTCCATTGGCGTATTGATCGGTGTATAGTTATTCGTTTTGAATTTTATGCTTCATGCATAACCATTTTGGGAAATAAAAGTCCCACCTGCACTTTGCTTCCTTTCCATGCCAAGTAAATAATTTATAAGACCATTATCAGTCATTTCAAATTCCTTCACCATGGATGCCTTAAAAACATCGATCATTAATGAATCATTTCCTATAAAAACAAGGTCATTGAATATAAAAAAAGCCAATATAACACATTTTTCTTGTTTCAAATAAAGTGCATGTTCGTATGGACATTGAGAGAAACCACTTGCCTTGAAATATGCATCAATTCTAAAGTTCAATGCTCTTGGTACTTGTTTAAGCCCATATAGAGCTTTCTTCAACTTCAACACTTTGTCTTCATGACTTTTCACAGTAAACCCCATGGGTTGCTCAACATAAATATCCTCATCAATAAAGTTGTTTGAAAATGCTAATTTGACATCCATTTGATAAATTTGCCAACCCTTTTTGAGTTGTAACAGAAATGATTAATCTAATAGTTTCCATGCGAATGACAAGGACAAAAATTTAATCATGGTTGATCTTGGCCTTTTGCTTGTACCCCGTTGTGACTAATCTGGCCTTACACCTTGTCACTTCACCTTTCTCGTTTTTTGGCCTTGTACACCCATTTGAGATTGATCGCTTTCTTGTCCTTTTGAAGAATGGCAAGTTTCCATATTTGATTCTTCTCAACATCTTTAATTTCTTCATTCATGGCTTTCTTTCATTTTTTTTTCTTTCACAGCATCATTGTAGACAAGTGCTCACAATATGCAGGAATCTCATCAGTGGCTTC
>CM024531.1:27836087-27951087 GCA_014182385.1 Eucalyptus viminalis | reverse complement strand
AAGATGTCAAATAGTCTTAATTTCACTTTAGACAAATTAATCTCATAAAAAAATCAAAGATTTGATCTAAAAATCAACATTATATGAAAAGTTAACCAAATGGTTGACTTTTAGTCATACATATGAACAAAAAATTTGAAAAAAAAATTCACAAAAAACTTCATTTTAGTATCAATTTGACTTTAATGTCGAAAATTATCGGAAAATCGATTAAGAACCTTATTTTCCGAAATTTTCAGTTTTATGTTTGAAATCGACCAAAAACAAAATTACTTTCATTTTAGGTAATTAGGTCTAGGTCTTTTTACAACATTAGGTCTAGGGACTATTTCTCATCCAGTCATTCACTCAATTTCAAGAACGGTCATGTGGAAATGCGAATTACCATTTTGAGTCCTAATTAGGGGTACTAAATTGATCATTCATAATTTACAAATGGACGCTTTTGTTCCACTTATTTTCTTGAGATAAGTCCAAATTCAAGGTTCGTTTTGAGAAATTCGCTCAAGAATTTCCCAAGTTGAGAATTTCACTCTCTTTAGTATAGGAAAACCAAGCTATTGATTTTTAATTAAAGAAATTCAAGTTGACCTATTGGTGACTATGGCTTAATTTTGTAAATCAAGACCTAATTTTGATATTAGACCTTGATTCATTTTTGGCTTAAGAGCCGTGACATCAATTCCAGGTCAATTTGGATGCAATAGGTTATCCTAAGCATGGGCGATTAGTCGAATCGGTATCTTGTAACATTAATTGAATTCAATTTCAATTAATTTGTGAGCGAGAAATTGCAAAATTGTCCACTTTCGCCAATAATGTTCAATTATGTGTATCCATGGTCAATTGAAAAACAATAAATTGCATTTGTGTGGTTTAATTGGCCTAGTTCAATTAAAATTCGACTATTTCTCCTCAAATTGGGTAAGTTTTCTCTTCAAGGGACAAAATTGTCCGTTTCAGCCCAAAAGGACCGTCAGCCCATATCCAGTCAAGAACCGATTGAATCAGTGTGAACTAGCTTAATTGGCCACTAGCGAGATACACTAGTTCGGCCTATTGCCAGTTGAGTTTGGGTTGCTAATGATCACCCATTGGTCCCTTGTCACGAGTATGTTGTCCTCACGTCCTTTGATTTTCAAAATGTTGCAAAATTACCCGTGGAATTTGTGAATTTACGATTTCGCCCCTAATTAGACCCTAGTCACAATTACCATTTTAACTCCCGTTTTTGGTTAATCAAAACCATCTAATAGATCATAAGACTCGTTTGAACTAAGATTAGCCCTTGATGAGATTAATTTGTTCATTGGATCAAATTTCGACCGTCGGATTGAATCAATGGTCGAGATTCGATATTTAATCAAGGTATATAAGATTTTCCCTCCAGAAACCTTAGGGGGTTCATTTGGAATTTTTCAAATCTAACAAACTGTAGAATCTCTCTCTCCTCCCTCTTCTCTTCGCACCACTCTCTCTCTTCGTCTCTTCTTTTGTGATCACTACTTGCGTCCAGCTCCGGTCCCCATGCGACGGCGGTCCATCGCAACGCACTAAGGCTCCCGATCCTCCTCTATGTTCGATTGAGGTGATCAAACCTTTCCCTAGCTCCAGCGGCCTTTGCATCCATCCGTCCAAGCTCGATTGTAGTTCAATATCACCATCGATGGTTAAGTCGGTGATTTGAATGGGCTGGTTCCTTTGCGCAAATCGGGCAATCTGGTGGTTCCTTAGCATTTCGGAGCTCGCCGATCCCATTCCTTAACTTGTCTAGGAGTTCCAGGTGATAGTGTCACGCCCCGATCCTCAGACGCGTGCATATCCTTCTACTTGGTCGATTTTAGAATGCGATATCCCAGGACTATGTATCGCCGACCCTTTCTTTTTATTAAGCACATACGGAGGCGTTATAAATCCCAGAACAATAAAACAATGGGATAGGAAAGTAGGCCATATTTTTCATATTGAAATTCATAACCACACTTTTATTAACAGCACAACTCATAGTATATTTACAATACTATTCACAACATACTTGTCTCACACCTACCTATGCTAAGACAGGGTTTACAAAAGGGATGGGATCTCAGTCCACATCCGGGTTATATTTAAGATCCCTCTCTGGATCATCTTCTTCTTCAAAAGTCTTTCTCCCCTTCAGGTTCCTCTTCCTTAGCTTCTCCTCAGGGTCTTGAGATGGTTATTCAATAACCAATGAGACCACGTCTCAGTGAGTCCTACCCTCTAAGACTCGATTAGAAAGCCAATACACTATAGGCTGCCTAAACATGGCACGAGTTGGAGGACTTACCTTGGCCTCATATTCCATCTGCATATTAGTACAGTTCAATAGGCATTCAAACAATCACATCACCAATCGAAGCATCGATCGAATCGACCTAGTCGATTTCATATCAGTCGGACCCTTTCTAGGTCGTTCATCCTACTTCAAGCAATTCCTTAGATTAAGTGGCTTTACGGTCCCCATCCGACCCTCTTAAGATCTAGTGGCTTTACGGTCCCACCCGACCCTCTCAAGAACTAGTGGCTTTACGGTCCCACCCGATCCTCTCAAGAACTAGTGGCTTTACGGTCCCACCCGACCCTCTCAAGAACTAGTGGCTTTACGGTCCCACCCGACCCTCTCCAGATTCAATTTAGGAATAAATCTTAAATTCACTCCTAAATTACTTTAGCACCAAATAAAGCTCAAATAAATAAACAGACTGCACCACGACAATCAGCACGAAATTTCGGTCACCGGCCATCCTGGTTGAATTTCTGAAAAAATAAATAATTAAATAATTAATTTCAAAAATTAAATAAATAATTATAAAAATCCAATTTAGGCTCATAATGCCGAATTGGATACCGAGACAAGCCCGGAAAATTACCGAGGCTCGTTCCATAAATAACATGGCATGTCTACTTGCTAATGTCTATTTCTAACCACCTAACATGCATCATTAAGTCTCTAATTTAATTGATCTAAACTAATCTAACCACCTAATTGCATTTAATTAAATCTAACCAACTTTAAGTATAATTAGCAAACTAAGAAAGCTTTAGTGAGTAAAACTCACTTGATAAGAGTAAAGACTGGATCACCGCAACGGCGACGCGACGGCGGCCAAAATCGGGCTTTCGACAACACCGGCGGACTTGGGCCGGGCCTTAGGCTTGGCCCAACAAATCTCAGCCCAAATGAGATTTGTTCTTGCTTTTGGGCTGGACCCAAATAAAGTTGGGCCTGCTGAAAATGGGCTGCTCTTAATCAACTTGGGCTGGCTTGAGGGGAATTGGGCTTGAAAATGTCAAACTGCGGGCTGTTATTGGGCCACCGAAAATAATCAATTGCTGGGCTGAAGTTGCTGTAGGCTTCAAGTGGCGTGGGCTACTCAAATGCACGCTGAAGACACGTTGGAACGTCACCTTGTTGGGCTGACCGAAGCTTGCAGATCTCGCTGGCTTCAAACGGTGGCAGGAAATCGGGCTGGACCGAAGGAAGAAACACGTGGGTTGCTGCTGCTCGAGACTGAGGAAGAAGGAGCAGCTTCGTGGAGCCAAATCGAAGATGGTGGTGGCTTTGCTTAGCGCTGAGTCAACCTCGTGGTCTTCAACGCTGCTTCAGTTGACTGGGACGTGGCAGAGATGGAGGGGAGACACGGACGCTGTTGAAGAAGGGCCTCGTTGAACGTCGCTGGGTTGAAGACGGGAGGCGTCCATGATGGAGCTGCGCACGAAGGAGACACGAGCTGGCAGCAAAAATTCTTGTCGCGTGGAGTGAAGAACGCTGGTCAACGAAGAGAACTTCGTTGGTGGAGACGTGCTAGCCGAAGTTGGGTCTTCGCTGGACGATTCGCGAAGTTGCTGGGGAGACCATGCGGATTGAAGCAAGCGGTTGAAGGCAGCTGCACTCGGTGATTTTTCTCCTTCAGCTGGCGTTCGCACGAGGTAGCGGAAAGCAAAAGCGGTATGGCCGGTTGAGGTTGAGAGAAACTAAAAGAGATGGATAGGAATGAGGGGTGAGGGCCCCTTAAGCTTGATCTTTTTCCACACAAATATCTCTTGCTCTTATCTCTCCACATAGCTGTCATCCACCAATCCATTTTCATCCCAAATTGCCCCTTCTAGATAGTTGAATTGGTCCATAAGTCATTACTCATGGGGGCACACGAATTTTTCTAGTAACATGGCATCAATTACACATCAAATCTCTCTCAATTCCTCCTCAATCGGCTCTCATAAAAAAATCAATCGACGCCTCAATGTCTCAATCGTTATTTTTCTTCACCCATGCATCCAACACGCATCTCAATTTTGCAATTGAAAACCATCTTCGGCATTTTCTGCACTAAAACAACCCGGCGACGACTTTTTCCCAAAAAGTGTCAGTTGTCAGAAAAATCTTCTGAGACTAAGTCGACACTCCTAAAATTTATTGTGACATGGCCAAAACTTCAATTTCTGAAATCGGACTCGAATTGGCGGTTAATTTTCATTCGGCGCGTTTTTAGCGTGACCTAGACTATCGGGTAGTTTTCAGAACTTTTTAAGGCAAATGACCCGTGGTCGATTTTCTTCGAGCCACTATGAACCCACTCGACTCAATGGCGACTCTTGATTGTCGTGAAAATCTCGAGGATTCAATTACGGACACAGGGTACCAAAATGTGGCATCCCAAAATTCAGAGCCAAGCCATAAAGTGTGTTAAAGTCTCTAATTAGGTGATAAATTTCTCATGGCTTATGCTTTAGCTATTAGTCTTTTTAAATAGATGATTTGTGCATGTGCTTGTGAGAATTTAAATTTGATAGATTAATAATCTATGCTTGGCCATAAGATTTATAAATTAAATTTCAATAGACAAGATGCCCTAAGACTTTGGCCAAGATGAAAATTAAAATTTAAAAATATTTATAGAAGAAATTTAAAAAAAAGGGGTTAAATTTCGAATGGGCCTTAAGCCCATTTGGCCTAAGCCTTTAATGGGCCAAGATGAGCGGCCCAAGAGGGGAAGTCGACCGGCCCAATAGAGGCCCAAGAAGGAGTGGCCGGATGGCCCAAGCCCAAGAAGCCCAATCAAATTTTAAAAAAATCCAATGTGACAAGTGGCAAAAGGGAAGGCCATGCATTGGCCATGGTTGAGGTGAAATAATCATTAGCCATGATGAGCTCTAGGGGGGTATAAGAAGGGAGAGAGAGAGGGTGACCGGCCATTTTGTTCGCCCAAGGAGAGAGAGAGAGAGAGGTGTGCGAGAGAGGGACTTGTGCGAGAGAGGAGGAGCGGCCGAGAGAGAAAGGAAGGAGGGAGTCGCCGTCGCCGCCGTGTCCGTCCGCCGTACGCCGTCGTTCGTCCATCCTAGAGGCAAGTGGAGTCCTCTAACTTCTCTTGCATGCTTGTATTGTTGATTGCATGTTAGGTTTAAGGTGTTTTAAATGAGAAAAACCGAGGTAAGGTTGGCTCGTTCTTAAGTCGTGTGACTGTTCTTGCTCGGACTGTGTGAGTCAGTAACTTGTTTGAGCTTGCATGTGTGTTTGGGGTCCGAGTTTGGCTTCGATGTCTTCATGAAAGTTGTAGCTAATATCTTTTAATATAACATACTAAAATTTCGTGGAAAATGATGGATATTTTAGGGGTGAAAGTCTCATCTTACGGAGACCCCAGATCTGGAGAGTTTTTACTGACCTTTTGCTAGATTCATGGTTGCATGTTGGTTTTTGTTGAGAATTTTACTTTTATTTCTTCATGAAAGTTGTAGGGAACATCTTAAAATACAACATAATCAAATTTTAGGTGAAAAGAACAAGTATAGCTTGGTTAATCGACTAGATCTTGAAGACGATGATTCTGGTGATGTGTTCCGAGACACCCGAGACTTCAAGGACCTAAATGATGACTATAATCTGGTTATTTTACCTATATATCTTCATGAAACTTGTAAAGGACACCTTGATACATAACATATCCAAATTTCAGAGAAAACGAAAGAGAATAAATGGTTAAAATCTCAGTATTTCGGAGATATGTACACTGGACGATGCGGTAATAGATCCAAAAGCTTTGTGAGGTTGAATAAAATAATATATAAGTAATCTGGCTTGGAGTTATTCATGAAAGTTGTACGAAAATGTCTTGGCTATAATCCAGTAAAATGTTATAATTTTTGGAGGCCATATGATTATTTTAATTGAATTTATTCGGAAACCGTGCATTCTGATTTTATCCGAGAAGCATAGGATGTTTTGGGAAAATTATGAGATTTTGTCAAAAATCCAATTTGGCCACGAATTCTGCAAATAATTACCCTCCTATGGGTTTGATTAATAATTTCCTGAATTTTGATAATTTTGGGAATTTATAGTAATAATAAAAATAATAAATAAATAAATAAATAAATGAATAAATAAATAAAATGAATTATTTTATCGGCCATAAATTCCATTCAAGTAACTCATGTTGCATGTGTGATAAAGTCTTGATATGTGTATGATATTGAATTGAGTTGCATGTATGATAAAGTCTTGGTATGTGTATGGCATTGAATCGAGATGCATTTGTGATAAAGTTTTGGTATATATATGACATGGAAGTGTAATGCATGTATGAATTCAATGATGAGTATGATCTTGATTTGTCATCACCTCACATGCCATGATAAATTGAATCATAATGATGTGAATTGAGATAAATGGGGAAACCGTCGGAGTTGAGCCAACGATGCCTCGGGAGTGTCGGGATGCCTGGCTAGAACGGTACGGCCAGTTGCCCGGTGGTCATGAGTGGCCGAATACCGGAGGGTCCTTGGGAGACCGAGTGGTATCGAGATGCCTGGAGAGTGGGGGAGCCGGAAGCTCGGCATGGTAATTATGCCGAGGGATACCTCGCGATGCCGGATTGGATGCGAGATGCCTGGCCTGAAGGGTGCGGCCGGTTTCCCGGTTGTGTCATGATACATGCCCTGAGGTTTGTGTTGGATGCCCGGTTGTATCATGATGCATGCCCGGAGGGTCCTCGTGATGTCAGTTGGGGTACGAGATGCCTGGAGAGTGGGGGAGCCGGATGATCTGTAATTGTATCTTGGATGCAGGTGGGACGCAAACATTGGTCCCGGAAATGAAAAACGTGGCTGTCCAAGATGAAATGGGAACTAAATCATGCATGGTGAAATATGTGTGATATGATGATATGCATGATAATGATGATGATTGATAATGATGATATGCATGATGATATGCATGATGATGATGATGATTGATAATGATGATATGCATGATAATGATGGTAAGGATGATGTATGATGATATGCATGATGATGATGATGATTGATAATGACATGTATGCTATGATGATGGATGATAGTATGCACATGGCTTCAAGGTAAGTAACGCCTACAATGCATGTATGATTTGCTTGATGCATTGAGCTGTTATTGGATTTCCCTATCTGCTAAGTGGTTGTATTCACCCCTTTTGGGGATAACATTTCAGATTAGCAGTATGCCGATTCCTGCCATTACGTGAGGTACATTTTACGGGATACCATCCGATGTAGAGGTCGAGTGTGCTGAGATAGATTGTCCCTCTGTTCCCGGACTGACTTTTATTCGAGTACGTTGTCTAGTGATGTACGATGTGGGCCTAGCTGGGGGCCCTGTTATTCAGGAGTTTATATCCGTACATGTTCGTCGGGATGGAGCAATGTGAGGGATGTTGCCACCGCCACCGCCTGATGCACCAGGTTGGGTATGAGACCGTGCGCGACGAGTAGGAGCTAGATCCTTTTTGGAGTTAGTTAGCCGACACATATGATGGGGGATTGTACATGTGTGATGTAGAGGGTCGAGGAATCTTTTTGAGGTTTTAGGCTGGACATGGCAAAGTCCTAGCTTTTCCTTGTTATGTATCGACCCGAAAAGAAGTCCCATCCTGAAAGAGTATGTAAATAAAGTGTCGTCGCTTGTTTATAAAATCCTAATGTTTAGTGGTGTGTATTTGTATCATGGTTGGTAGGGGGAGAGACGTGATATTCAATTTGCTTCCGCTAATGAGTCGCGCTGGGACCGTTTTGTTTAAAAAAAAAAATGTGTCTATGAATTACGATGCACCTTCTAAAGGAGAAAGGTAATAAGGAGTAACATTGGCGCTGGTGACGACCTGAGAAGGGTTCGGGGTGTCACAACTATAACCCTCAATTGCTGGATGCTTTCCACGAGCGCTTCATCCCTTCGTATGGAGTCAACCTCCCCTTGATTCACGCGACATATTTTAGACCTGCAAGTAAACGTTAGTCACAAAAATCCTCACCAATCGCTCCCTCACGTGTTTCTCTCAGGGTGTTTGTCACTCCCCTTGTGTTTAACTCAAGTCTAGGCTTTTTCCACCCTCAATTAAGCTTACACACTCTTGCTTTTTTCCCTCTCGTATTCTCTTTTCATAAGCTATTTATTGGACTCAAAACCCGTCTCTCAATCCCCTCACGACAATCAATCAAACTAATCAAACAAGATTAGATCACTACTAATTTTGTTTCAGCAAGTAACAATTTCAAACCAACAAGTACAACTTTCGAAATTTCAATTGAAACGCAAATCACTACTGATTTTGTTTCAATCCGGTCCACTAACAAACGAGTCGCCTTCTTGATTTTCTTTTTGTTCGGCTTTTTTTTTCTACCAAATCCGTTTTTTTCTCTTGCGCACTTTTTTTTGTGCGTTTTCTTTCTCTTTTTTTTTTTTTATGAACTTTCGCTCTTTTTTCTTTTTTTTGACAAACTCAAATACAATTTAAGATGCTTGGAAAAAAAAACTTAAAACTAACAGCAAACAACTATGTATGGAAGCACAAAAGTAATCAGATCCCTAAATTGGCTAGAACCGAAACCCTAGCTCAATAAATCTCAAATTGCTGAATATAAATAGAAAATTAAAGATAAATAGACCTTGTAGAAGCAAGCTCTAATACCAAATGATGTGAATCGTTGCGGAAAGATCGTTCTACGAAGGCTCGGATGGTGCGAATTGCGAACCTCAACCTCCAATCAAACCTGTGATTGGCAACCTTGGTATGAACGTGGAGTGATCGGCTCTGAGACTAACCCTATAGACGCGTCAATAAAATGCCTGATTTATTCAGTAGAAGACAGGGTTGAAAATTCTGGATGTCACAGATAGAGCTTCATTGAAAGACCATCGAAGTCCTCCGATCCCTGATCTTCCTCCAGTAGTCTAAATCCGGTCCAATTTGGACCGGTTCCGTTCATCGCACGAACTAACACTGTTTGGTGATTTTCAACACCTTCAGTCATTGCTGATCGATCCTTGAGAGTATCCCCAACCTTGCTGTTGTCATGGTTTGGAAGATTAACCACGAAAAGCCCTCCGGTGGCCAGATTCTCGCTAGTGCTCCAAGCACGATCCATTTCGAATCGGTTCTGTCCAAAAGGTTAGACTGGGGGTCCAACTGTTTCGATCCGAACATCCAGTGAGTTCGTGAGGTCTACTTGACGTCCTTGGAAGTTGCAATCGTGATCTGGTAGTTTGAGTTTATGTTGGGGTTTCATGAATCATGTATAGGTAAAATTAAATAAAAGAACGCAGCAGAAACAAAAAATGATATATTTTATACATGATTCTCCGAAGGCGTTGTTCGTGCGTTTTAATAAAAAATCTGAATATAAAAGGCAGTTAAACGAATTACCTCTCGAAGCGCACTTTATAGGAATTGGTTCGGATGTTCTACAGTTCGAGCCCCACAAATGTCGGATTTCTAGTTCGAGACACACCAACAATGGATGTCAAATAGAACAAAGAACTTTCAGATAACCACCAATACGATCGTGCTAGCAATCTCGTGCAAACAATCTATCGTATCCTTGATGTATAATAGTCATGGCTCGAACGAGAAAACACTCTTCTTTCTTGCCTCTCGAAGACAACAAGATCACACACACGAACACGCACACGGTTTTTCTCTCTATTTTCAGCAACACTTCATTATGTCCCAAAAGCATTTAAAAATATATATATAAACTTAAATCGGCAACGGTTGCTTATCATCCCCGCTCATGCATGAACTCATACATGACTTCGTGCATGATGGTCAGCAACTGTTGACCATTCATGCATGATTTCGTGGTTGTTGACCATCCAAGTTTCATGCATGTGCTTCATGCACACACAGGAAGCTTTAAATATTTTTTTATTAGTTAAATGAATAAATAAATAATTAATCAATCCCTTTTAAAAATAAAAAGAGCATAATCTTTATACGTATATTTGGGAATACATTAACATATATTTACATTAGGCATGTATGTCCATCACATGCAAATAGGCTCGTGACTATAATACAAATTAAATTAAATCTCATTTAATTTAATTTCAAATCGGCACAATTTGATTGCAGTAATTGCAAACACATTTGCAACATTATTTCTCCCTTGTTCCACGTTATCCTAATTGTTTATGATGTGTGACATCCCTAGGTTCATCACTAAGTTGGTAGTAAGATTTGTACTAACACATTAGTACTCCCAAAAGAATTAGTTGTCCCAATTAATTTTTTGGTTTTACATGTTATGATTGACATCTAGCAATATTTCATGGTTACCCAGATAGTGTGAATATTTTAAGAAAGACCATGGAATATTTGTCAAGTCATTAATTCGATCATATGCACAAATCTAACAACTCCGGCTGAGAATTTCAATGCAGTGACATAATTAGATCGCATAGGATATCATTATTATACCTTGCATGTAACAAGGAAACATATTCCATATTGCGCACACGTGCAACTTCGTATATAAACAAACTATGACCATCAAGTATAAAGACGGATCAATGACTCGGTATTATGTGCACCCGTGAACCGTAGTTGTTCGACACACAAGTTAACATTGTGCCTCAGGTCTAAGGATTATTTACATAAGACCAAAGTATGAACAATTAGACATTGACCACGCTAAAAGCTTCCATGTCGCTAATCGTTACATATGCGTCACGTTCATTAAACTTGTCTAATACAAAACACTTGTGTTCTTAACTTAGGCATCACGATACCTAATGACTTGTGACTCATCATTCTCTTAAGTATCCAATACTTAATGGTGAAGTTATGAACACACCGGTCTCAACAGGATTATTAATATTCACTCAATAATCCATCGATCGGGAACGATTTAAAGATTCAGCCTAACTATGAACCCATCACATATATTCTTGACATCTCAAGAATAGGTCTAGTTACAACTGATTTTATGGAATCATTCATAAATATAAAATAATTGGACAAATGAATGAATACGTCATTGCCATTAAATAAATAATAATAATAAGTACAACTGAAATCCCTAATATGTAACTATTACATAGTAGCTTTAAGGCATACATCCAACAATCTCCCACTTGCACTAAAGCCAACTTGTCTGGTACCTCAAACCCATTTTATCAATATGTCTTTTAAAAGAAGACTAAGGTAAGGCCTTAGTGAATGGATCTGCCATGTTTTCCGCCAAGGCAATTTTTTTGCTAGGCGATATCACCTCTCCCAACAATTTCTCTGATGAGATGGAAGCGTCTCTCAATATGCTTAGACTTTTGGTGAGACCTTGGTTCCTTAGCTTGAGCTATCACCCCATTGCTGTCACAAAACAATGTAATCGGTTACTCAATTGAAGGAACGACTTCAAGTTCAAAAATAAACTTCTTCATCCAAGCGACTTCCTTTGCTACTTCAGAAGCGACTACATACTCTGCCTCAGTGGTGAAATTGGCAGTTATGCTTTGTTTCAAACTTTTCCAACTAACTGCACCACCATTAAATGTAAAGACAAACCCAGACATAGACTTATAATCATTAAGATCCAATTGAAAATCGGAATCAGTATAAGCTACAACTTTAAATTCTCCTTCTCCAGATATCAAGAATAGATCCTTAGTCCTTCGCAAGTACTTAAGAATATTCTTGACTGCTATCCAGTGTTCTTCTCCTAGATCAGACTGATATCTGCTAGTAATACTTATAGCATGCACAATATCAAGTCTAGTACATAGCATAGCATACATCATGCTTCCAATAACGGATGCATATGGTATCTTCACCATCCTCTCTCTTTCTTCAGGAGTGTTGGGACACATCTCCTTAGAAAGACGGATCCCTTGCCTAAAAGGCAATAATCCTCTCTTGGAACATTGCATGTTAAATCGTGTTAACACTTTGTCTATGTACGTAGATTGTGAGAGGCTAATCAATCGTCTTGATCTATCTCTATAGATCTTGATACCTAAAATGTAGGTTGCCTCTCCTAAATCTTTCATGGAGAATTTCTGTGACAAGAATAGTTTTATCGATGATATCATTGGTACATCATTTTCAATCAAAAGTATATCATCAACATACAACACTATAAATGCAATTGCACTCCCGTTGATCTTCTTGTATACACAAGGTTCATCTGGATTTTTGATTAAGCCAAATGATTTGACTACCTCATCAAAACGGATGTTCCAACTTCTAGAGGCTTGTTTGAGTCCATAAATGGATCTCTTAAGCTTACACACCTTCTGTTTTTCACTATTGGATTCAAAACCCCGTGGCTGTTCCATATAGATGTCCTCATCAAGAAAACCATTTAGAAAAGTCATTTTGACATCCATCTAGAATATCTCATAATCAAGGTGTGCAACTATAAGCAACATAATCCAAATGGATTTTAGCGTCGCCACAGGTGAGAAAGTTTCGTCATAATCAATTCATTCTTTCTGACGATATCCTTTCGCCACCAGCCGTGCTTTGTAAGTTCCAATTTGACCTTCAGCATTCATCTTCCTCTTGAAGATCCATTTACAGCCAATTTGTATAATACCATCAAGCAGGTCAATTAAGGTCCAAACTTCATTGGAATACATTGAATCCATTTCGGATTTCATGGCTTATAGCCATTTACCAAAATCAATGTCCGACATCGCTTCCTCATAGGTTTTAGGATCACCAAGTTGATCACTATCATTCACAATAAATAATAGTTCAATATGATCAATCAAGTGTCTTTAACGAGCATGTAGGCGAGACGTTCTCGCACTTCTCCTAAGAGGTTGTGTATCAGAAGCTCCCACTAAATTAAAGATTGGTATCTGAACTTGGTTGTTTGGTACTTCATTATTTTCTTCTTGTAAGACTATTTTCCGCCCAGCACCACCTTTTTGGACGAACTAATTCTCTAGAAAAGAAGCGTGCTTGCTTACCAAAATTCTTTGGTTTGAATGAAAATAGAAATAGTATTTAAGAGTTTCCTTTGGATATCCAATGAAGCGACCTTGTTCAGATCTTGCCTCCAATTTTTCCATTTTCAACTTTTTCACGAAAGCTGGACAACCCCAAATCTTAATATGATTAAGACTAGGTTTCCTACTATGCCATATCTCATAGGCCGTAGTTGGAACAGATTTGGACGGCACTCCATTCAGTATATATACAGCTGTCTCAAGAGCATATCCCTAAAGGAATATTGGCAAATCGGTGTAACTCATCATAGATCGCACCATATCTAATAAAGTACGATTTCTTTGTTCATATACACCATTATGTTCTGGAGTTCCACGAGGTGTCCATTGTGATAAAATGCCATTCTCTTTAAGATAGTCCAGGAATTCAGTACTAAGGTATTCACCTCATCAATCCGATCGAAGAGCCTTAATACATTTTCCTATTTGTTTCTCAACTTTAGACTTGAATTTCTTGAGCTTTTCAAAGGATTCAGATTTATACTTCATGAGGTATAAATAACCATACCATAACTAATCATCGGTGAAAATAATGAAGTAATTATAACAGCCTCTAGCAGTTTCATTAATTGGTCCACATAATCTGTATGTATTAATTCTAATATGTCAGCAGCTCGCGCACTATGTCCCACAAAAGGCACTTTGGTCATTTTTCCTAGAAGACATGCCTCACAAGTCGAGTATGAGTCAAAATTTGATGGATCAATGTACCCATCATTACTCAACTTGTTAATTTTGTCTTCTCCAATACGACTTAATCGGAGATGTCAAACATATTTTTTATTTGGACCGTCTCTAGGGCGCTTATTAGTTGTAGCATTTATATCAATTCTATTTTCCTTATTGACATCGGTAATCGCATTACCGGACATTATAATGGAATAAAGATTGTTGGTTAATAAGCTAGAACCAACATATCTTCTATTATGATAAATAGAACATACATCATCAGCAAAAGAAAATTCGTAATTTTCTTTACCCAAATGAGGTATAGAGATGATGTTCCTAACAACATTCTTATAATGCAAACAGTTCTTTAAAACCAATACATGTCCAGAAGGCAAACATAAACGAAAAAGTCACTATAGCTAATGTAGCAACTCTTGCTCCATTGGCAAATGTCAGGACAATCTCATTTCGCCTTAGCATCTTGCTTATTTCTAGATTCTGCAAAGATATACAAATATGTGAAGTTGCAGCAGAATCTAGAACCCATTAGCTGGATTCAGCACTAACCATAAGATTAGTTTCAATAAGCATAGACACCATACCTTCATAAGGTTGGTCATTGGGCTTGACCTTCAAGCTCGCGAGGTACTTCCTACAATTCCTCCTCCAGTGCCCTTTGACACTATAATAATGACATTTCCCTTTATCAATCTTGGGTTTTAGTTGCACAAGAGGTTTGGCAGGCCTCTTCCATTTCTTTTTCTTTAAAACATTCTTACCCCTTGAAGAAGAAGCCTTAGCCATAGCCACTACATTTGGTCTCGTGCTGCGTATTTCCTTCTCATAAACTACCAGCATGCTATGTAACTCAGTGAGAGTTTTTTCGATCTTATGCATGTGGAAGTTTTGGACAAAACCAGAGAAGAAATCGGGTAAAGAATGGAGGGTCAAATCCACAGCTAACTCGTTCTCTATAATGAGATTCAGCCTAGCCAATTCTTCAATGTGAGAGATCATTTTCAGAGCATGATCATTAACCGATGATCCTTCAGCAGTCCTCATACGGTATAATGCCTTAGATATCTCATATCTAGAGGTTCGACCATTCTCACCAAAGTATTCCTTTAAGTGCAAAATGATTGACCTAGCATCTTCCATAGATTCATACTTCTTCTGTAATTCATTATTCATCGAAGCAAGCATATATGACCTAACTTTTAAGTCATCGTCACGCCACTTATCATAAGTGACACGCTCATCTTGGGTCCCACCCTCAGGAAATGAGGTTAGCATCTTTTCATCAAGCACATACCCAAATTTTTTTTTTTTTCTGAATTGAGAACAATTTTCAAATTCCTCACCCAATCAGTGAAATTGGGTCCAATCAAACAATTCTTGTCAAGTATAGAAGCGAGTGGGTTTGTGGTCACCATTTTCAGAGTAATAATATATCCGTTGCAGAAAATAAATTGTTAGCTGTTGTATCTTTCAAAGTAACTATTTCATTTTTGCCTTTAAATGAAATAGATCATCTCACTAAATTTATATTCGAATCCCATACTCCTTAAGATGGGAAGCGGTAATCTTTGTTGGGTAAAGATTACTAGTGGGGATTAGAGTCCCACTAGCCCAAAGCCCACCTCACCTAGCAGTTATTGGTGTTCTATAAACTTAGTGAGTGAACCAACTTGTTCAACGCATCATATGCGAGTCCCAATCATAACTTTGGCCTCTAGACCATGAAAGTCTCACCTAACAGTTATTAACATCATGATCATAGTTAAGTCTAGCCCATCGTCTCATGTAAGAATTGAAAGCACAAATGATTCCTTCACCTGATAGTTCTTAGAAATCATTTGGCTCTAACCCCATAGCATTACATGCATAATGGAGTGGTCCAATATTATGAATGGTAATTAACCCCTATGTATCCATAGCCGGTCAGTTAACCACAATAATATTGGAACAAACCACAACAATGGAAGGCCACGAGTCCAAAACCCGTTTCGACTTAATATTAATAATAAGGAGATTTGGGTTGTTATTAACAGTCTCACTTTGCACATTAACCGGTTTAACATGCACAATAACATAAACACAATAAATAAATAGATATCACATAAACATCTATCCTACGTGGTGATCATGGAATTATGGTTCAATGGGTCTCAAGCCAAAGAGACTCATTTAGCCATTTTAATGTTTTAATAATAAGAACCTGCTCTTCACTTCTTCTTTAATCTTTGAACTCTTCAAAGATTGGGCCCATAGAGCTCACCAGCTTAATGGCTCCTCCAATGGCTTCTCTTCTCTCGTAGCATTTACATCAACAATTGATATACTAAACTTTGCTAAAATTACAGTTCATAAAAATAACTATAAAAGGACGGGCGCAGCCTCCATTTAATAATTACAACCCCAAAATGAATACCTATAATCATCATTCATTCATCCATACAACAATCACAACAATTAGGGATTTTTCCATGATCACCACCCTTCCTTACGAGCCATAAATTCAAAATTTAAAGCTTTGGAAGACATAGATAAAAGTCTGCATTTAATCAAATTTAAATTCAAACAACGAAAACCATGTCAAGAAATCAAAATTGATGAAACAAATTTCACGAGCGTGATTTAGAACGGAAGTTGTGTTGTCAACTTTAAATTCACAATCACGAATCATTTGCAGAATATAAACACAAACTATAACAAGTTACGGATTTTTGATTCAAAATTGATTTAGTTCTAATTTTTGCTTAGTTGATTAAATATATCATATAAATTAATCAACCTCTATAGGCCACATAAGAGCAATCTCTTAATAAAAATAAATTGGCCATTAGAGCGCAAAAATATCTTTGAACTATAAATCAATTAAACGCATGAAAACGCCTAAGGTTCGCTCCGATACCACTGTTGGGGTTTCATGAATCACATATAGGTAAAATAAGAGCGCAGTGGAAACAAAAAATGATATATTTATACATGATTCTCCGAAGGCGTTGTTTGTGCGTTTTAATGAAAAATCTGAATATAAAAGGAAGTTAAACGAATTATCTCTTAAAGCGCGCTTTATACGAATTGGTTCGGATGTTCTACAGTTTGAGCCTCACAAACGTCGAACTTCTAGTTCAGACACACCAACAATGGACGTCGAATGGAAGAGAGAACTTTCGGATAATCACCACTACGATCGTGCTAGCAATCTCGTGGAAACAATCCGTCATATCCTTGATGTATAATAGTCACGGCCCAAACAAGAGAACACTCTTCTTTCTTGCCTCTCGAAGACAACAGGAACACACACATGAACACACACACAGTTTTTCTCTCTATTTTCAGCAACACTTCATCATGTCCCAAAAGCATTTAAAAAAATAAATAAACTTAAATCAGCAACCATTGCTGATCATCCACCCGATCGTGCATGATGGTCAGCAACTGCTGATCGTTCATGCACGATTTTCGTGGATGATGGTCAGCGATTGCTGACCATCCAAGTTTCATGCAGGAAGCTTTAAATATTTTTTTATTAGTTATTAAAAGGTATTAATTAATTAATTAATTAATTAATCAATCCCTTTTAAAAATAAAAAGAACTATATCTTTATATGTACATTTGGGAATACATTAACATATATTTACATTGGGCATGTATGTGCATCATATGCAAATAGGCTTGTGACTATAATACAAATTAAAATAAATCTCATTTAATTTAATTTCAAATTGACACAATTCGATGCAGTAATTGCAAACACATTTGCAATATTATTTCTCTCTTGTTCCACGTTATCCTAATTGTTTATGGTGTGTGACATCCCTAGGTTCATCACTAAGCTAGTAGTAAGACTTGTACTAACACATTAGTACTCCCAAAAAAATTAATTGTCTCGATTAATCTTTGGGTCTTACAAGTTATGATTGAGATCTAGCAATATGTCATGGCTACTCAGATAGTGTGAATATTAAAAACATAATGAACCTGTCAGCTTTGGCTACAGTGTAATTCAATCCCTCTGTCTTACTATGTCCCGATCAAACAAAGACCATTGAATATTTGTTAAGTCATTAATTCTATCATATGCACAAATCTAATTGACATGCATTTTAATCGAGACATAAACAATTTTATTCTCGGTTACAACCTTGGCCGAGGATTTCAACGCAATGTCATAATTAGGTCGCATTGGACATCATTATTATACCTTGCATGTAACAATGAGACATATTCCATATTGCGCACACGTGCAACTTCGTATATGAACAAACTATGACCATCAAGTATAAAGACGGATCAATGACCCAGTATTATGTGCACCCGTGAACCATAGTTGTTCGACACACAAGTTAACATTGTGCCTTAGGTCTAAGGATTGTTTACACAAGACCAAAGCATGAACAATTAGATATTGACTATGCTAAAAGCTTCAAAGTCGCTAATCATTCCATATGCGTCACGTTCAGTGAACTTGTCTAATACAAGCACTTGTGTTCTTAACTTAGGCATCACAATACCCAATGACTTGTGACTCATCATTCCCTTAAGTATCCAATACTTAATGGTGAAGTTATGAACACACCGGTCTCAATAGGATTATTAATATCCACTCAATAATCCATCGACTAGGAATGGTTTAGAGATTCAGCCTAATTATGAACCCGTCACATATATTCTTGACGTCTCAAGAATAGGTCTAATTACAACTGATCTTATGGAATCATTCATAAATATAAAATAATTGGACAAATGAATGAATACGTCATTACCAATAATTAAATAATAATAATGAAAGTACAATTGAAATCCCTAATTAGTAGCTTTAGGGCATACATCCAATAGTTTCATCCGATTATGCTTAAAGTTTGACAAAAATCGCAAAAGGTAATCCTCTCAATCACGAATTTAATGAGACGAGATCAGATTAGCCAATTGGGGCTAGGATTCAACCCTAGGTTTACATATTATGCTTAAATATGAGATTTATGATGTTATGAGATGATTTGCAATGAGTTGATGATCATGGATGATGAACTTATACTTGAACGAGATGATTTCCCTTGATTAGCAAATTCGTGTTCATGTGATGTGACTCTCTTTTCTAGCTGAAATGAGGAGGTAGATGACATTTTCTGGGCTCGAGCCCTTCTAGACATGTAAACTAGACTTGTTAAGCTTCGATTTAATTGGTCACATGCTCGAGTGGACATCGTTTGGCCATTGAAAAATACTTCCGAAATTTGTCTATTCTATAGTGATTTTGATGTTGATATGTTGTTATGACTTGTTGTGGATTTCTATTTTATTATTTTTGTACTGATTTTTGTGCATAGATTTTGCAGAAACTTTCTCATGATATTTGCATGAAATTTTTATATTTATATCTATATATATATATATATATATATATATTTTTTTTTTTCAGATTTTTTGAAGTTGATTTGGTTAGGCAATCACCAAAATTTGTCTCAGGGTCAGTTTTCCCTACGCTAGGTCTGACCTAAGTTTGTTTAGAATTAAGGCCCTAAATGAGTTGATTTGAGTTTGCATCCTTCATAAGAATTATAATCTTGTTGCTAGCATTCTAACGAGGTATGATTTGCACAAATTGAACATTGTTTACTATGTTAATCGCATGTCCAAAAATGCTTGGGTACTGCTGTGATTTGTGTGTTTCATCACATGACCTTGTTTTGCCATTTTCGTATAGGCTTGTATGGAGCAAATGGGAGTCAAGTTCTTCATGAAAAATGTTCACATGTCGCATTCTGCATATAGGATTTTTCCTAGAATTTTCGCATGTCATGAAACCGTCAGAAATTGTTCATGTTTAGCGATAAGCATGTTGAATTATAGGCTTATCATAAGGCTATCAAAACCTCTTTGTTTGGGTCCTTTAAGGGCCAAATCAAGTCTTGATGTGCTCTTGGCATTTGAAGTGCACGTTACAAACTTTAGATTGATGCATCGCACATCATATTTAAGCTCGGTTTGCCACATGGAAATAGTGCATCAATTTAGCCAATTGTTATTGAAATTGATTGAGCATGTTTGTTTTAGTCCTAAGTCACTTCGCAATGTTAATGACTTGTGTGTCTTCTTTACACTCTAATTTACGGTTAAATGTATTAACCAGACCTTTTTGTATTCAACCATATGTTGTGTGCGAGTTTCACTCTTTGTGCATTGTCTAGGTGATCTTATAAATCATTAAACATACATCGTGTTCTAGTTTGTTTGGTTGATTTGCATGTCCTAACAATTATCACTTTTTTGGCCCTCAATTTGACCTCAATTGGACTCGGCCTTTAGAGAGTTTTAGGACTCGCTTTGATTTTTCCGATGACATTGATTTCACGTGATTTGCATATCGTTTGGCCTGTTTTCCATTTTTGTCAAGTTAGGTTAGAAATCCAACTTATGCAAAATTCGAAACCCCTGTTTTAACCCAGTTAAGTCTAACCTTTTGTTATTTTTTGTGATTTTCTATTAAAGATTTTTAGATCGGACCCAAACTTTGTTCGTCATTTTTTTTCTATGTTATGGTAAAATTTCACATTTTTTAGACTTTGTTTACTAGGTTGAATCTGTATTGACATGTCATGATACCTTGCTAATTTGCTATATTCCTCATGATACCTTGCTGATTTCCATTTTTGTTAAGTTAGGTTAGAAATCCAACTTAGGCAAAATTCAAAACCCTGTTTTAACCCAGTTAAGTCTACCCTTTTGTTATTTTTTTTGTGATTTTCTATTAAAGATTTTTAGATCTGACCCAAACTTTGTTCGTCATTTTTTTCTATGTTATGGTAAAATTTCACATTTTTAGACTCTGTTTACTAGGTTGAATCTCTATTGTTATGTCATGATACCTTGCTGATTTGCTATATTCCTTATGCGAGCTTTGTGTTCTTGAATTTTTATAAATTTCTACGTAGCTCACCCTAGAAAACTTTCTTCACAAAACTTGTCCTCATGATGTTCTTAACATCGTGGAACTTTCTTGAAGTTGATTGTCCATGGGTTCCCTTTCAATTGCGTTGATTTTGTTTGCCTTGTTCTATGATGTTTTGTTGTACCTTTTTCCTGTGTTTTCTTTCCAAATTGTTTTAGGTCAACTTGCATGCTGAATTTAGTTTGTATGTCTTCACAAACTTTGATCCTCACCTTTTGAACTTTATACGCAAAAATTCTAGAAAAAAAAAAAACACTTTAGAGCTTTTCAGATCTTTTGAATTTCATGAACTTTTTTTAATTTTCTTATTCTTGTTATTTTGAACTTGACTTTAATTTAAGTGATACTCATGCACACATTTTTCATATCATCCTTTGAGTTCCAAATTTTCAAACTATGCTATTAGTTTAGTATTGATGTTGTCTAAAGTTTAAATTGTACTTGGGGCACCTACAAAGCTCGATCAGAGTGCCCATCGTTGCACCCAAGTTAGCCTTGGCGGCTAAATGCTTTCCATAATTGTGACACATCTTTACTATAATATTAGCATATTTTCTCACAATTCACCATCAATTGCTCTTCAAATGACTTTTAAGCATCAGTTGAACTTTTATAACCTTCGACTTGTTTACCTTTCTTAAATGCTTATGATTGTGTTTGGTGCCTGTCTATTGAATAGGTGATCTAGTGTTGGCTCACTAAAATTGTCCGATTGATTGAGAATCAAGGCCCGAGGGTGTAACATCCTTGATTCTGAGTCCGTAAGGATTCATCATAAGGTCAAAAAAGGATTGATCATGGGCCATTGGCCATGGATCGATCAGTTAAATCGGCAAGGAATCATGGATCAGTCATGGTCCGACCGACCGATCGACCGATCACAAATTGGTCGAGGTATCGGCCATGAATTTCTATCGACCATACCAATGTGATAGGATCACCAGCCTATAAGGTGACTTTTTGATCACGAGGATTGGTCATGGGATGAATTTGGATCGGCGGATGGTCATGATTGGTCATAGTGCTTGACCGCGGATGATTCCGTCCAGCTATGCATTGATACACGGATGATCCGACTCAATCAAATGTGATTTTCTTCTGACCAAAACTGCATAATTCTCCATTTAATTCTTATTGATTAGAAAGGATTCTTGAATTAGTGATGTCTGATCATGGATCAGTAATGCACCAACCATGAGCCATACAGATGGATCGGATGCCGAACGGAATGAGCTCGAGGATAGACCCGTCTATTCCGTCACTAATTCTAAGGTCCATGAGTGCTTTGGCTTAGTGCTAGGCCATGGGAAGTCTCAAGATTGGTCTTGAACCGATCGAAGGACAACCGACCCTTTAGGTTGATCGACCGTCCACAAGAACGGTTTGGGCAAGCATAGGGCGTGATGGCCGAACCTAGTGTGTACGTGATTTGGTTCTTTGAGGTGTACCTAATGATCTCTTCTCCAGCCCTGGAACCAACTTAGATGACAAAATTCTCTATACCACCTTCTTGATAAAGAAAATGACAAAATGGAATTCTCTAGAAAACCCTAGTTTCTTCATAGAGGAGGCCGACTTATCATTCCACCTAGATTTTTCTAGATATGGTCATGATTACAAAGGATTTACCTTGGGGATTAAGCAAAGCATCCAAGCCAAGTGTTCCAATAAAAATAGGACACATTGAAACTAATTATGGCTATCCTGTAACCTTGATGCCACCCTATCTTTTATAGTGCCACCTATCCATAATGAGTTGTCCCCTTCATAATGAGCTAAGTGCTAATGTGGTCCAATGAAATGGAGATAAGCAAGACCTTAAATGATGACACTAAGTCATTAGATCTCCACCTCATAAGCCTAGGTGTCCACTCGAAGATTTGGTAATGATGGCTTGAGATTTGCTTTGGAGAAGAAGTCGGTGACTTGTAATCTTAGGTATCCTCTATAATCTTAGGTTATGATAAACCTAAAGGATAGCCTTAGTGCACAAGGCAAAGGCCAACCAATCAAGAGAAGACATTAGGCATCAAGAGGCTTATGTGTCCCCCAAGGCCATAGGCACATCATAAGTCTAAAGTGAGCCTTGGAGGGTAAGTAAATAGATGGACCAATCACAATCAAACACGAATAAGCATAGGCACCAACTAAGGAGACTAGATAGGCCAACTCATTCCTTAGGCCTAATCATGAGATTGGCACCAATAATTGAAGAGGAGGAGGCTTATAAATAGGAGAAGGCATCCTCACATTTTGGAGGCTTAACCATTCTCTCATTGCGTCTCCCTTTTTCTCTTCTCTTTCACATCCTTCTCCTCCAAGCCGCCTTAGGAGTCGTCCGATCACTAAAGGAGCATCTTAGAGATAGGCTCAAAAGGAGTAGGTAGAATCTCTAACTCTTGGCTAGGGCGATAGCCTACGTCGTCGAGTTTAGTTGTGTGCTCACCCGTGTAAGCAGCGTGTATGTTGTAATGTTCTTTTGTATGGTGTGCTCATGTTCACATGATTGAATGCGTTCATGCCATTGGGCCTTGTATGCATTGACTAAGATGAAAGATGAAGAGCCAGCTTGTGTGATGCACTTACATGATGCACCTAAAGAGCAAAAAGTGCCTATCACCACATAGCGTTGGCAGCGATGCCTTGTTCATTGAATGGTATGCCCTGGTTGAGCCATGATGCCTAGGTTTGAGCCTGGATGCTTCGGGTAAGCTAGCTCAGGATGCCCTAGTTGAGCCCGGATGGCTTGGTGAGCTAGCGCCAGGATGCCTCAGTTGAGCCGAGATAACCTAGTTGAGCCAGGATGCCTAGCTTGAAATTAGATCCCTCGGTTGAGCTAGGAGGGCTTGGTTGAGCTAGGACTATGATAAATGAATTTGCATGAGTGTCAGTTTATGCATAAGCATGATATTGATATGTTCATTGACAAGCAAAATGTAAGCATACATTGAAATATGCAGTAATTGACATCTGCATGTAGTCGAGGTGTAGCAATAAGTTTGCTAATGATCTACCATCGATATTGCATTGCGAGTGTTGTACCTACTAGATTTTGATGATGAGATGTCCTCTTAGAAGAGAATTAGGGATTTTACTCACTGAGTCCATGACTCACCTTGTTGTTTTTTACAATTGTAGGCATGTAGGAGTTGCAATCTCACTAGAGGAGCTAAGGTTTACCCTAGCCTTTTCAAGATGTTGTAGTTGTACATATAATGGCCCATGATAGAAGGGCTTGTAAACGTAGTTAATGTAATTGTGTGTTTGTAAATGGTTGTTTTCCTAGTTGCTTGTTGTTGTCCAGGTGTTGTTTGTAACGCTTTCGCATGTGCTTAATGAAAAGATAAAAGGAAACGAGATGATGACGTGCCTGGGACGTCGCGAAAATAATTCTTGTTGCTCGAGACCCTGGGGATGGAGTTGGGGTCGTGACAGTTTTGGTATCAAAGCGGGGTTATTACTTGGAGTGATAAGGTGCACTGGGAGTCATGGGATAGTTAGCTAGGAAAGCACCCTATGCATGTGATTGTTACTTGCTTGGTTTTTTTGGTAGAAGATTTTGATCCTTAACCCCTTAATGTGTTGTAGAAAGCCTTTCTAGAATTCCTGTAGTTGCAACATGAGTACTCAGGGCCAGGTGGCCACGAGAGGAAAGTCAACTTAGGGCTAGGCGAGTTCCAAAGGGAAGTCAAAAGAGGACCCTCGACTTGATGGAATTTTGCAAGCTCTTAAGACCATTAGAAGCATAATAGGGCAACAAGCACAGCACCAAGCGGCTTATGCTTTTAGGAATGCCTCTGTGGCTGGAAACGAAAGCGGAAATGGTGAACGTCCTATGTAGGGACTGGTGGAGCAGTTCTTAAAGCTGCGACCCCCAAGGTTTGCTGGGATAAGAGATCCTAAAGAAGCCAAATTATGGGTTGATAAGTTAGAAAAGATATTCGCACTTTTAAGGTGTTCTGATGAAGATAAGGTGACCTTGGTGGTATACCAGTTGGAAGGTAACACCAATCACTGGTGGAAGGCAACGCAAGGAATGGTGTTCCCTACTGATACTGCTGTAACTTGGAATGCATTTATTGAGGCGTTCAATGGAAAATATTTTTCTGAATGTGCTTATGACAAGAAGATGGCAAAGTTTCTACGACTCCAACAAAACACATGACCGTTAATCAGTACGAGGTAAAATTTGTCGAGCTATCAAGATACGCCCCCAAGTTGATTAAGGATCTAGTGGATAGAACGAAGAGATTTTAAGATGGCCTGAAACCTAAAATCCGAAGTTCAGTAGTGCCACTGAACCTCAAGAACTACAGCGAGCTATATGAGTGAGCCTAGCTAATATAAAGAGATTTCTTAGAGCGAGCTGCCATAACAACTTATCAAGGAGGGCCTTATCATCAAATCTCTCAAGTCAATCGACATCATGATAAGAGATCGAGACAGGAAGAAAAACGTTCGTTCACTTCCAACAAAAAGAATAAGACCCTGAGGCCAACCTTCACTCCAAAGGACGTATGCCGTAATTGCAGAAAATGACATGGTAATACTCCATGCTTGACTCGAATAGGAGCTTGTTTCGGTTGTGGTTGGCAAGGCCATGTTATTAGAGATTGCTTACGTGACGGCAAATGACGCCATTGCAGCTGCTACAAATGATGTTGCAAAATGAAGCACCGCAATACAATAATTTTCAACGTCCGCCAATGTAAGGAAAGGTTTATGCGGTCACTCAGAAATGGAAAACTCCAAGACCATTGTTACATAATGAAGTACTATTCACTATAGAATGCAAAGAGTGTAAGATTGTTATAAATAAATAAGAGGAAATAATGGATATGGTTGTGTAAGTCATGTACAACACTGACATCATTACAAGAATAGACTACCCTTAAGGAAGGCCTTATTTTATTAGAGTGCACAACGAACGCATGATTGAGCTAGAAATACTACTGAAAATCAAGGTGCTACAATCGATAGATGGTCAAATCGAGAGAACCATCCAAATGCCGGAAGACATGTTACGAACTGTGTTATCAACTTCAGGAGAAGTGGAATGAGCACCCATCTCTCATTAAGTTTGCCTATGATAGTAGTTTCTAGAAAAGCATTGGCATGGCTCCATTTGAGGCACTATATGGTTGAGCTTGCAAAACTCCAACTTGTTGGAATGAGGTCGGGGAAAAGAAGCTTATTGGTCCTGAGTTGGTGCAGCTTACTACTGAGGCAGTGTAGGTAATTAGAAAAAGACTTAGAGCCGCCCAAAGTAGGCAAAAGAGTTATACAGATAGGAGATGAAAGCCCCTAGAATTCCAAGTAGGAGACCATATGTTTATCAAGGTGTCTCCGTTGAAAGGTATGTCTCGTTTTGGTGTGAAAGGTAAGTTGAGTCCACGATATATAATATCCTCTGAAATCCTAGAAATCATAAAGAATATGGCATGTTGGTTGGCATCGCTATCGAAACTTGCTCAGGTACACAATGCATTCCATGTGTCCATGTTAAGAAAGTATGAGCCCGATCCGGCACATGTGCTCAACTTCGTAGAGATTGAGGTAGACGATCAAGGGTTGTATATTGTGGAGCCAGTGTGAATCGTGGACAGATGTGAGCAAGAAATCATAAACAGGGCCATTTCCTTAGTCAAAGTCCTATGACAACCCCATAGAACAGAAGAGGTTACCTGGGAAGGTGAAGAAATCATGAGGCGCAAGTACCCTCACTTATTTTAAGTACCCAGGTATGTTATGAAATTTCGGGGACAAAATTTTTAAAGTGGGGTAGAGTTGTAAAATCCTTGATTCGGAGCCCGTAAGGATTCATCATAATGTCCAAAAAGAATCGATCATCGGCCATTGGCCATGGATCGATCAATTCGATTGGTGAGGAATCACAAATCGGTTATGGTCCAACTAACCGATCGACCGACCAGTCATGAATTGATCGAGGCGTCATTCGTGAATTTCTACCGACCATACCGATGGCATAGGATCACCAGCTTATAAGATGATTTTTTTATCATGAGGATTGATCATGGGAAGATTTTGGATTGGCAAATGGTCATGATCGGTTAGTGCTCAACCGCGGATGATTTCGCCCGACTTTGCACCGATACATGGACGATCCAACTCGATCAAGTGTATTCGCCTTCCTACCAAAAATGCATCATTCCCTATTTAATTCTTAGTGATTGGAAAGGATTATTGAATTGGTGATGTCCAATCGTGGATCAGTAATGCATTGACCATGAGCCCAATTGTGGCATCCCAAAAATTCAAGACAAGTTCTAAGGTGTATTAAAGCCCATGATTAGGTATTGAAATTACCTATGGTTTATGCTTTAGCCATTAGTCTCCTCTTAAGACTAAGTGATATAGGCTTGTGATATAGGCATGTGTTTATGAGTTTTTAAATTAGTATTATAGGATAAATTAATGAGAATGATTTATTCTTGGCCATGCACCTCATAGACTAAATTCCTATGGATAAAATATTACAAGATTTTGGCCATGTGAAATTTAAAATTTGAAATCTATAAAAGAAAGAATTAAAGATGAATAATTGAAAGTGAAATTGTCGGTTTAATTAGGTTGGGACTTAAGCCCAAGAGTATGGATCTTGGTGGGCCAAGATGACCGGCCCATGAAGCCCATGGGGAGGCTGCCGTCGAGCAAGGAGGGGAAGAGTGGCCGGCCCACTTCTTCCAAGCCCAAGCCCAAGCCCATCTTGCATGTGTCTTGCCAAGTGGCAAGAGGAAGGCTTCATGCATTGGCTATCAAGAGTGGCTACTAATCATTACTAATGATTGTGGCTTAAGAGAAATAAAAGGGGGAGAGAGAGTGGCCGGTTGAGGGCTACCATCCAAGGTGAGAGAGAGAGAGAGAGAGAGAGAGAGAGAGAGAGAGAGAGAGAGAGAGTGATTTGCGAGAGAGAGGAACTGAGAGGGAGGAGAGGAAGGAGCTCGCCGTTCGTCCGCCCGCACGCCGCCGTCCATCCGTCGCCGGTGTGCCGTTCGTGTGCCGCCGTCCGCTTGATCTTAGAGGCAAGTTAGGATCGATTTCTACTCTTGCATGTGTGTGTTGCATGTGTGATTGGTTGGTGGTAGATCTCGGATGTTTAGGGTAGGCAAAACCGAAGCTAGAGTGTGACTTGTTCTTGAAAAAGCTTGCTGATTTCGTGTAAACCGCCTGACCCAAAAAATTGTGAAGGCTTGCATACATCTTTCAAGTTCGATTTTGACTTTGGCTCCTGCATGAAATTTTTAGAAAACATCTCAAAGTATAACATACTAAAATTTGAGACAAAAAGGCTGAGTTTTAAGGGGTGAAACCCATCCTCTACGAAAAGGCAAGATCTGGAACGGTTTCGTCGACCTCTTGATGGTTTTGTGTGCTGCATGTCACTTTTTACCGAGAATATTCCTTCGACTTCTTCATGAAACTTGTAGATAACATCCTAAAGACTAACATACTCAAATTTGAGGTAAAATGAGCAAGTGTAGCCTAGTGAATCGACTTTCTCTTGAAGACGGTAAATCTGGAAACACGGTATTGGACACCCGAGACTTCTTGGACCCATATGGTGACTATTATTTGGAACTTTCACTTAGATCCCTTGATGAAAGTTGTAGGGTACCTCTTGAGGCACAACATATCCAAATTTCAGAGGAAAGGAAGAAGAATAAGTGGGTGAAAACTCAATATTTCGGAGATAGCTATAATGGACGTTTCGGTGCTAGAATCAGAAGCTTCGGACGCCTATAGAAAATTATTTAGAACGAATATGGCCTAGATTTCTGCATGAAAAATCTACTTTAGTCTCTTAACTATAACCGGGTAAAATTTCATAATTTTTAGTGGTCATTCGGTATTTGAATCGAATTATTTCAAAAACTGCGCAATCTGTTTCTATCCGAAATTACATGCTGTATTTGTGTGAATTATATCTTCTTGTGTGAAACTTTTTTGGACATGTGTTTTCATGAAATTGTTATCTTATTGTCTTCTCTATCATATGTCCTGATTTCATGATTTTTGAGATTCATATGGAATATTTAATTTAAATGTTTTCTAAAAAGGTACAAGCTCGAATTTAGTAAACTTAAAAAAGGCATGATAAATGGACTATTCTAAATTGTATGGACTCCATGAATTTTATTGTTAGGATTGATTGAGTCGTGCTGCATATATGATGATAATTGGAGATGCATGTATGTATCAAAAGATGAAAATGATCTTGATTGCCATCACATCACATGCCATGTTAAAATTGAACTATAATTGAAAATGTGAATTGAAATAAGTGAGAAGGCCATCGGAGGTGTGAGCCGACGATGCCCCGGGAGTGTCGGGATGCCTGGCTAGAAGGGTACAGCTGGTTGCCCGGTGGCCTAGAATGGCCGGATGCCGGTGGGTCCTCGGGAGTTTCGAGATGCCTGAAGAGGGGGGGAGCCAGAAGCCTGGCTGGTATTGAGCCAGGGAATGCCTCGTGATGCTAGTTGGGGTAGGAGATGCCTGGCAGGTATTGTGCCGGATGCCCATCAGGTATTGTGCCGGATGGTTCTCGCGATGCCAGGTGGGGTGCGAGTGATGAATGTGGGATGCAAACATTGGTCCCGGGAAAGAGAAATGTGGCGGTTCAAAATGAAATGATGAAATTGAGAAATTGAAATTGAATTATGCATGATGGTATATGCATGATATGGTGATGATGAGTGCATGGATGCATGATGATGATGAGTACATGTGATATGATGATGGTGAGTGCATGGATGCATGATGATGGTAAGTGTACGACATGATGTTGATGACTATATGATGATGTATGTACATGAGGTATGATGACATGTGCATGATATCAAGGTAAATTGTGCATGGATGCTTTAATGACATGTGATGCTATGATTGTGATGATTGTGGGGCATGATGCAGTGAGTGGTTTATTGGTCCTTTACTTGCTGAGTGGTTGTACTCACCCCTTCGGAGACCAACATTTCAGATTAGCAAGATGCCTCTCCCTGCTGTCACGAGGGGCGTCTTTTACGGCCTTCCTTCGGATGTGGAGGTCGAGTGCGTGGAGATCGACTGTCCTACCATTCCTGGTCTTACGTTTATTCGGGTTCGTGCGATAGTGATGTATGATGTAGGCCTGGCTAAGGGCCCTGTCATTGAAGAGTTCATATCGGTTCACGTTTGACGAGATGGGGCGATGCGAGGGATGTTGCCGCCACCACCGCCTAATGCACCGGGATGGGAGTGAGGGCCCATGCGTGAGAAGTAGGAGCTGCAACTTTTTGGAAAGTAGCCAACACTAGTTGATGGGGGATCTTACACGATAGACATAGTGGGTCGAGTGTTTCTTTTTGGGGTTATGGCCGAGTATAGCTACAAGTCTTGGCCTTTCTTTTGATGTACCAACCCAAGAAAAATCCATCATGAAAATATGTAAATAAAAGTGTTTGGGCTCTATCTTTTCTTATAATGTTTAGTGGTGCGAGCTGGAAGCACTCATCCATCGAGGGCTAAAGCGTCTGCTGCAAGGGCTGAACCCCGAATGGAAGACATCCTGCAGGCATTGGCCAATATTGGAAATCTGATGGAAAGGCAGGCGCAGCAACAACCTGGAGTAGAACGCCGTCCTCAAGGACTGGTGGAGCAGTTTTTGAAGCTGAAACCACCTAAGTTCAGTGGAATGGGAAGTCCTGAGGAGGCGGAATATTGGATTGATGGCATGGAAAATTTTTTGAGGTTGTTGGACTGCACTGATGCTGAGAAAATAACTTTGGTAGAGTACCAGCTGGAGGGAAATGCAAAGTTTTGGTGGATAGTATCGAGGGACACAATCTTTCCACCAGGTATTGAGGTTAACTGGGAAGAGTTTATGAGAGCTTTCAACCGAAAGCATTTTTCTAACTGTGCTAAGGATAGGAAAATTACTGAATTTGTTCAATTAGAACAAAAGGAGCTGACAGTAGACCAGTATGAGGCTAGATTTTCTGAACTGTCTAGATATGCTCCTAGGCTAACTGAGGATCAAAAAGAGAAAGCTAAGAGGTTTCTGAAAGGATTGAGGGCTGATATCAGGAAACAACTAGTTTCTTTGAACATAAGAGATTATAATGAGGTCTATGAAAGGGCACAATTGGTGGAGCAGGAGTTGGTAAGGGAACATTCGGAGAATAAGAAACCATTGTTCTTTGGTGATGTGAGACGGGGTAAGAGACCCTATGTAGATCAAGGTTAGACCTGGAAGCCTAAGAAGAAGGGCAATTTTGGGAACTTTGGAAGAGGCAGGGGTAGCCTGAATTTGGAAAGGACACCCTATCAAAATGAGGAGTGCCAAAGGTGTAATGGGCGACATGGCCCAGGACCTTGCAATGGGCAACCGAAATGTTATAGTTGTGGACGAATAGGTCATATTAAGAGAAACTGCCCACAGGAAGGGTCGCACGTGAGTATTGGCTCGGTGCAGCAGCCATAAGGGAATGCTGTTAGGCCAAACTTACCAAGGAATCCCCAGAGGCCACCAGCACAAGGAAGGGTGTATTCGATCACCCAAGAGGAAGCGGAAGCTTCCAAAAATGTTATCTCAGGTACAATCCTTATAAATGATAAAAAGGCATATGCATTGTTTGATACGGGTGCTACGCATTCATTTGTGTCTGAAAGATATAGACAGTTGAATAAGATAGAAACAATGCCTCTTGAGACGCCTCTTTGTGTTTCTACGCCTCTAAAGGATATGTTATTGTCTACGCTGGTGTGTGGAAATTGTAAGATAACAATGTGAGGAAAGGATATGGAAATAGACTTAGTCGTAATAGCCATGTATGATTTTGATGTTATCATAGGGATGTACTAGCTTCGTAAGTATCGGGCCAAGATGGATTGTTATAGGAAAGTGATCCAATTTACCTTACCTGATCAGTCTAGTTGTGAATTTCTGGGAGGTCAGACCCACCTACCTGTAGCACTTATTTCAACAATAGAAGCCCATGCATTACTTGACAAAGGATGTCAAGGGTACTTGGCCATGGTTAGAGATTATATTAAGGAAGAGCCTAAGATTGATGAAATTCGGGTAGTTAATGAATTTCAAGATGTATTCCCTGAGGAATTGCCTAGACTGCCACCAGAGCGAGAAATTGAGTTTGAAATTGAATTAATTCTTGGAACAGGACCTATATCTAAAGCCCCATATAGGATGGCCTTAGTTGAGTTGAAGGAATTGAAAGTGCAACTACAAGAGTTGCTTGACAAAGGATTCATTAGACCAAGTGCTCCACCTTGGGGTGCACCGGTCTTGTTTGTGAAAAAGAAAGATGGATCGATGCGCTTGTGCATTGATTATAGGCAGCTAAACCAGGTGATCATTAAAAATAAGTATCCTTTGCCTATAATTGATGACTTGTTTGACCAACTCCAGGGAAGTTCGGTCTTCTCTAAAATTGACTTAAGGTCGGGATACTATCAATTGAGAATTAAGAAAGAAGACATCCTTAAGATTGCGTTTAGGACTTGTTATGGGCAATATGAATTCCTGGTCATGCCATTTGGACTAACCAATGCACCGGCTGCATTTATGGATTTAATGAATAGGGTATTTAAACCTTATTTAGACCAATTTGTGATTATTTTTATTGATGACATCCTGATATATTCGAGAGGACCTAAAGAGCATGAGCGACACTTGAGGATAGTTTTGCAAACTCTTAGAGAGCATAAGCTGTATGCCAAATTAAGTAAGTGTGAATTCTGGCTGGACCAGATAATATTTTTAGGGCATTTGGTATCAGGAGAAGGAATTGCAGTAGACCCGATGAAAGTTGAGATGGTAATAAATTGGCCGAGACTGACAACACCTACTGAAATACGAAGTTTCTTAGGACTGGCTGGTTATTATAGGAGATTTATTGAGGGATTTTCACGACTGGCAGGTCCTTTAACTAAATTGACTCGAAAGAACGTGAAATTTGAATGGAATGGAGAATGTGAAAGGAGTTTCCAGAAGCTTAAAAGGAAATTGACCTCGGCTCCAATCCTGACTATACCGACTGGACCTGATGGTTTTACAGTGTATAGTGATGCATCTCACAAAGGATTGGGATGTGTTTTGATGCATCATGGCAAGGTCATAGCTATACATCTAGGCAATTAAAACCCCAGCTAAACTACCCAACGCATGATTTAGAACTAGCAGCTATAGTGTTTGCCTTGAAAATATGGAGACACTATTTGTATGGAGAGAAGTTTGAGATTTATACGGACCATAAGAGTTTGAAATATCTATTCTCACAAAAGGAGTTGACATGAGACAAAGGAGATGGATGGAGTTGTTAAAGGATTATGACTGTGAGATAAAATACCATCCAGGGAAGGCGAATAAGGTAGCGGATGCTCTTAGTCGTAAGTCGACCATGGAGATGGCGAGTTTAAGAATGGCAGAATGGAGTTTGTTAAAGTCCGTTACAGACTTAGAATTTAAATTAGAGGTAGATTGTCTCACCGGTATGCTCAGTGCATTAAGGATTGAACCCGAAATTGTTTAGAAAGTTAAAATCTTACAAGAGTCTAACCTATTGATTTTGAAAATAAAAGATGCAGTGTCTTTAGAAAAAAGACCAGAATTTCAAGTCTCTGATGATGGAATAGTAAGATGCCAAGGACGACTTTGTGTTCCCGACAACGAAGAATTAAAGAAGGAAATTCTGTCGGAGGCGCATAAGAGTAATTATAGTATTCATCCGGGTAGTACAAAGATGTACAGGAACTTACGTTAGCAATTTTGGTGGAATGGTATGAAGGCAGATACAGCTAAGCACGTTTCTCAATGTTTGACGTGCCAGCAGGTAAAAGTGGAGCATTGTAAACCCGCAGGACTCTTGAGACCATTAGACATACCATAATGGAAATGGGAGCATATAATGATGGACTTTATACAACGATTGCCAAGGACGTCAAGCAGTCATGACTCTATTTGGGTTATAGTGGACCGTTTGACTAAATCTGCTCATTTCTTAGCGGTTCGCATGGACCACCCAATGGATAAATATGCGGACATATATGTAAGTCAAGTGGTACGCTTACATGGTGTTCCGGTAACTATTACCTCAGATCGGGATTCGAGATTCACTTCGAACTTTTGGCAAAGTCTTCAAATTGCATTAGTAACTAAACTTCAGTTTAGTATTGCTTTTCATCCCCAGACCGATGGACAAACGGAAAGAGTAATCCAGACATTTGAGGATATGTTGAGGGTTTGTGTAATTGATTTCAAAGGAAATTGGGATGAAAGATTGCATTTGGTGGAGTTTGCCTATAATAATAGTTTCCAGAAAAGTATAGGCATGGCTTCCTATGAAGCATTATATGGAAGGAGATGTAGAACTCCTGTCTGTTGGAATGAAGTAGGTGAAAAGAAATTGACAGGACCTGAATTGGTACAAGTTACCACTGAAGCTGTTGAAATTATCAGAAAAAAGGCTTAAAACAGCTCAGAGTAGACAGAAAGACTACGCATATAGGCATAGGAGGCTTTTGGAATTTAGCGTAGGAGACCCCATGTATTCCTTAAGGTATCTCCAATGAAAGGGATATCTCAATTTGGGATGAAGGGCAAGTTAAGCCCTAGATTTGTCGGACCTTTTGAGATACTTGAAAGAATAGGGGATGTAGCTTATCGTTTAGCATTGCCTCCTAAGTTAGGAAATTTGCATGATGTGTTTCATGTATCGACGTTGAGAAAGTACCAGCCGGATCCTGGTCACATACTCGATCATGAAGCCATCAAAGTGGATGAGAAAGTGAGGTATATCGAACAGCCTGTGTAGATACTGATCGAAAGGAACAAATTCTTAGGACTAAGAAGATTCCTATGGTTAAGGTATTATGGCGACATCATGACATGGAGGAAGCCACATGGGAAAGTGAAGATTAGATAAAGGAAAAATACCCTTACTTGTTTCAAGAAGGCACGAGTGAGGTCTAATTTCGAGGATGAAATTCTCTAAGGAGGGGAGAATTGTGGCATCCCAAAAATTCAAGACAAGTTCTAAGGTGTATTAAAGCCCATAATTAGGTAATGAAATTACCTATGGTTTATGCTTTAGCCATTAGGCTCCTCTGAAGACTAAGTGATATCGTCTTGTGTTCATGAGTTTTTAAATTAGTATTATAGGATAAATTAATGAGAATGATTTATTCTTGGCCAAGCACCTCATAGACTAAATTCATACAGATAAAATATTACAAGATTTTGGCCATGTGAAATTTAAAATTTGAAATATATAAAAGAAAGAATTAAAGATGAATAATTGAAAGTGAAATTGTGGGTTTAATTAGGTTGGGCCTTAGGCCCAAGAGTATGGATCTTGGTGGGCCAAGATGGCCGGCCCATGAAGCCCATGGGGAGGCTGCCATCAACCAAGGAGGGGAAGAGTGGCCGGCCCACTTCTTCCAAGCCTAAGCCCAAGCCCATCTTGCATGTGTCTTGCCAAGTGGCAAGAGGAAGGCTTCATGCATTGGCTATCATGGGTGGCTACTAACCATTACTAATGATTGTGGATTAAGGGAAATAAAAGGGGGAGAGAGAGTGGCCGGTTGAGGGCTACTGTCCAAGTGAGATAGAGAGAGTGAGTTGCGAGAGAGAGGAACCGAGAGGGAGGAGAGGAAGGAGCTCGCCGTTCGTCCGCCCGCACGCCGTCCGTCCGTCCGTCGCCGGTGTGCCATTCGTGTGCCGCCGTCCGCTTGATCTTAGAGGAAAGTTAGGATCAATTTCTACTCTTGCATGTGTGTCTTGCATGTGTGATTGGTTGGTGGTAGATCTCGAATGTTTAGGGTAGGCAAAACCGAAGCTAGAGTGTGACTTGTTCTTGAAAAAGCTTGCTGATTTCGTGTAAACCGCCTGACCCAGAAACTTATCGAGGCTTGCATGCATGTTTTAGTTCGATTGTGACTTCTTCATGAAACTTGTAGATAACATCCTAAAGACTAACATACTCAAATTTGAGGTAAAATGAGCAAGTGTAGCCTAGTGAATCGACTTTCTCTTGAAGATGGTACTGGACACCCTAGACTTCTTGGACCCATATGGTGACTATTATTTGGAAATTTCACTTAGATCCCTTGATGAAAGTTGTAGGGGACCTCTGGAGGCACAACATATCCAAATTTCAGAGGAAAGTAGAATAAGTGGGTGAAAACTCGATATTTCGGAGATAGCTATAATGGACGTTTCGGTGCTAGAATCAGGAGCTTCGGACGCATATATAAAATTATCTAGAACAAATATGGCCAAGATGTCTTCATGAAAAATCTACTTTAGTGTCTTAACTATAACTTGGTAAAATTTCATAATTTTCGGAGGTTATTCGGGTATTTGAATCGAATTATTTCAAAAACTGCGCAATCTGTTTCTATACTAAATGGACTCCATGAATTGTATTGTTAGGATTGATTGTGTCTTGCTGCATGTATGATGATAATTGGAGATGCATGTATGAATCAAAAGATGAAAATGATCTTGATTGCCATCACATCACATGCCATGTTAAAATTGAACTATAATTGAAGATGTGAATTGAAATAAGTGAGAAGGCTGTCGGAGGTGTGAGCCGACGATGCCCCGGGAGTGTTGGGATGCCTGGCTAGAAGGGTATGGCCGGTTGCCCGGTGGCCTGGAATGGCCGGATGCCGGTGGGTCCTCGGGAGTTTCAAGATTCTCGAAGAGTGGGGGAGCCGGAAGCCTGGCTGGTATTGAGCCGGGGGATGCCTCGTGATGCCAGTTGGGGTAGGAGATGCCTGGCAGGTATTGTGCCGGATGCCCAGCAGGTATTGTGCTGGATGGTTCTCGCGATGCCAGGTGGGGTGCGAGTGATGAATGTGGGATGCAAACATTGGTCCCGGGAAAGAGAAATGTGGCGGTTCAAAATGAAATGATGAAATTGAGAAATTGAAATTGAATTATGCATGATGGTATATGCATGATATGGTGATGATGAGTGCATGGATGCATGATGATGATGAGTACATGTGATATGATGATGATGATGATGATGAGTGCATGGATGCATGATGATGGTAAGTGTACGACATGATGGTGATGACTATATGATGATGTATGTACATGAGGTATGATGACATGTGCATGATATCAAGGTAAATTGTGCATGGATGCTTTAATGACATGTGATGCTATGATTGTGATGATTGTGAGGCATGATGCATTGAGTGGTTTATTGGTCCATTACCTGTTGAGTGGTTGTACTCACCCCTTCGGGGACCAACATTTCAGATTAGCAAGATGCCGCTCCCTACTGTCACGCGGGGCATCTTTTACGGCCTTCCTTCGGATGTGGAGGTCGAGTGCGTGGAGATCGACTGTCCTACCATTCATGGTCTTACGTTTATTTGGGTTCTTGCGATAGTGATGTACGATGTAGGCATGGCTGAGGGCCCTGTCATTGAAGAGTTCATATCGGTTCATGTTCGACAAGATGGGGCGATGCAAGGGATGTTGCCGCCACCACCGCCTGATACACCGGGATGCGTGTGAGGGCCCGTGCGTGAGAAGTAGGAGCTGCAACTTTTTGGAAAGTAGCCGACACTAGTTGATGGGGGATCTTACACGATAGACATAGTGGGTCGAGTGTTTCTTTTTGGGGTTATGGCCGAGTATAGCTACAAGTCTTGGCCTTTCTTTTGATGTACCGACCCAAGAAAAATCCATCATGAAAATATGTAAATAAAAGTGTCTCAGCTCTATCTTTTCTTATAATGTTTAGTGGTGTGCAATTGTATCATGATTGTTGGGAGGGAGAGATGGCAATATAAGTTTTGCTTCCGCTAATGAGTCGCGCTGGGACCGTTTTTATTAATAATAATAATAATAATAATAATAATAATAATAATAATAATGCCTAGGAACTAAGGTACTTCTTCGGTAAGATGTGGTGACCTTGGGCACTTCGGGGTGCCACACCAATGAATGGATCTAGTGCCGACCAGAATAAACTCGAGGATAGACCCGGCTATTCTGTCCCTAATTCTACGGTCCATGAGTGCTTTGACTTAGTGCTAGGCCATGGGAAGCCTTAGAATTGGCCTTGAACCGACCGAAGGACAATCAACCCTATAGGTTGACTGACTGTCCAAAAGAACGATTCGGGCAAGCATGGGGCGTGATGGCAGAACCTCATGTGTACGTGATTTGGCTTTTCGAGGTGTACCTAATGATCCCTTCACCAGTCTTGGAACCAACTTAGATAAGAAACTCTCTAGACCACTTTCTTGAGGAAAAAAGTGATAAAATGAAATTCTCTAGAAAACCCTAGTTTCTTCATGAAAGAGGTTGACTTATCATTCCACCTAGATTTTTCTAGATATGGTCATGATTATGAAGGATTTATCTTGGGATTAAGCAAAGTATCCGAGCCAAGTGTTCCAATAAAAATAGGACACATTGAAACTAATTATGGCTATCCAATAACCTTGATGCCACCCTATCTTTTAGAGTGCCACCTATCCATAATGAGTTGTCCCCTTAATAATGAGCTAAGTGCTAATGTGGTCCAATGAAATGGAGACACAAGGCCTTAAATGATGACACTAAGTCATTAGATCTCTACCTCATAAGCCTAGGTGTCCACTTGAAGATTTGGTAATAATGGCATGAGATTTGCTTTGGAGAAGAAGTTAATGACTCGTAAGCTTAGGTGTCCTCCAGAATCTTAAGTTATGATGAGTCTAAAGGATACCTTTGTGAACAAGGCAAAGGCCAACCAATCAAGAGAAGACATTAGGCATCAAGAGGCTTATGTGTCCCATAGGGCCATAGGCACATCATAAGCCTAAAGTGAGCCTTGGAGGGTAAGTAAATAGATGGACCAATCACAATCAAACACAAATAAGCATAGGCCACAACTAAGGAGACTAGATAGGCCAACTCGTTCCTTAGGCCTAATCATGAGATTGGCACCAATAATTGAAGAGGATGAGGCTTATAAATAGAAGGAGGCATAACCATTCTCTCATTTCCTCTCCCTTTTTCTCTTCTCTTTCACACCCTTCTCCTCCAAGCCGCCTTAGGAGCCGTCTGGTTACTAAAGGAGCATCTTGGAGCTAGGCTCAAAAGTAGTAAGTAGAATCTCTAACTCTTGGCTAGGGCGATAGCCTACGCCGTCAAGTTTAGTGGTGTGCTCACCCATGTAAGTTGTGTGTATTTTGTAATGTTCTTTTGTATGGTTTGCTCATGTTCGCATGATTGAATGTATTCACGCCATTAGGCCTTCTACGCATTGGCTAAGATGAAAGATGAAGAACCGGCTCGTGTGATGCACTTATATGATGGACCTAAAGAGGAAAAAGCGCCCGTCGCCACATAGTGTTGGCGGCGATGCCCCATTCTTTGAACATGATGCCCTAGTTGAGCTAAGATGCCTGGGTTTGAGCTCTGATGCCTCAGGTAAGCTAGTTGGGGAATACCCTAGTTGAGCCAAGATGCTTGGGTTGAGCTCGGATGCCTTGTTGAGCTAGCGCCAGAATGCCTTGGTTGAGCCGGGATGCCCTGGTTGAGCCAGGATGCCTAGCTTGAAACTAGATGCCTCGGTTGAGCCAAGAGGGCTTCGTTAAGCTAGGACAACGATAAATGAATTTGTATGAGTGTCGGTTTATGCATAAGCATGATATGTTGATATGTCCATTGACAAGCAAAAGGTAAGCATGCATTAAAATATCCAATAATGGACATCTGCATGTAGTCGAGGTGTAACAATAAGTTTGCTAATGATCTGCCATCGATATTGCATTGCGAGTGTCGTACCTATTAGATTTTGATGATGAGATGTCCCCCTAGTAGAGAATTAGGGATTATACTTATTGAGTCCATGACTCACCCCATTGTCTTTTCAGAATTGTAGGCATCAAGGAGTTACAATCTCACTAGAGGAGCTAAGGTTTACCTTGGCCTTTTGAAGATGTGGTAGTTGTAAATATAACAGCCCGTGATAGAATGGCTTGTAAATGTAGCTGATGTAATTGTGTGTTTGTATATGGTTCTTTTCCTAGTTGTTTGTTGTTGTCCGAGTGTTGTTTGCAATGCTTCCGCATATGCTCAATGAAAAGATAAAAGAAAATGCGACGGTGACATGCCTGCAACGTTGTGAAAATAACCCTTGCTGCTCGAGGCCTTGGGGATGGAGTTGTGGTGGTGACAAAGGGCCTACCTGTATGCTTATTTCCCACTATGCATGTGCTTTTTTAGATGTATGCATAGTTACAATGCGTAACTCCGTAGGATAACCTTCAAATACACTTAGGACATGTCTTAGGGGCTTATAAGCATTGGTTGCCATGTGAGAACACAAATATTAACCAATGGTTGTAAGCCATAAAAATGAATTAGGAAAGGTGTATAGAGGGTTCGACGATGTAGCATCCTCGATTTCGGCACTTATTTTGGTCTCGACAAGTAGGCTAAGGATGTGGCGCCCCAATCTAATAGGGTCGCCACAGTGCGCTTTCCATTATGATACCTTGACTTGAAGGTCTATAAGTCCTGAGAGTTCGTTGTTTACTTTTAACGGTCCCGGTGCAATCTAAGAGGTATAGTGGAAGCGATTTCACATCTCCCCAACTCAAATATTTGAAATGATGCACACTTACTAGACAATTTCATAAGATAAGCCAAGCACTTTTATTTATATAACTTGATGGACAACATGAGTTGGTACAACAAAAGGCCAAGGCTTTTCTAAAACTTGGCTATAACCAAAAGCGTCCAACTCCATAACAATCATCAACTTCAGTCCATCAGATAGTGTTGGCAGTCCAAAAAGAAGCTCCATCAGCTACCCATCACCCAAGGTCGATCACACCCAACCGGGTCCATTGGCTGGCGGTGGCGACAACATCCCCAACATAATACCGTCACGGCGAACGTGTACGGATAGGAACTCTTGCACGATAGGGCCTCCAGGTAGGCCCACATCATACATGACTAGGACTCAGACGCGGACGAACACTAGCCCCCGCATGCTAACACAAATGTGCTCTGAACACGAGCACTCGACATCGACCGGTACGCCATAAAAGGTGCCACGAGAGACGGGTATCAAAGGCATCTCAATCTAAAATGTTAGTCCCCAAACGGGGTGAGTACAGCCACTCAGCAGCAAAAGATTCAACAAGCTATGTTGAGCATAACAATCAGAATCCAATTTCATACAAGATAGACAAGGCAGGAAGTCAAGGGATAAATGGATATCAATATCATGGAATTCTTCAGTATTAAAGCAATTGCAATTCTATAAGAATCATATGCCATATAATCATATCACAATCATGAAACTCTTCAATGTGATGACAACATATCCAAGATAGACAAATTTCAATCATAGGGCCAAACTGAAATATCATGTTCCGTTCCATGTCATGCACTCAGTCTTATATCTAGACCCCACACATTTATAGTCGAATCATTCATTTTATCATTCAAAAGGGTTTCATCCTCGGAGGACCAATGTTTGCATCTCTCCGGCATTCGCATCCCTCCAGGCATCATGAAAGCTTCCGGCATTTGGCCACTTAGGGCCACCGGGCATCTGGAGCGAATCATGCCTCCAGGTATCTCGTACCCCACCTGACATCACGAGGAACCTCGAGGGCCTCCCATGAAAATAGTTACCCTAGCCATCCGGAATTACGTACCGACTAGCATACTACTGGGCATCCTGAAGCTCCCGGGGAAAAACCTCTAGCATTTAGCCTCTCAGGGCCACTGGGCATTCACAAGGCATCGACTCTTTCGATCCTTTGGACCTCCCAACTCCTAGGGCATCATTAACCCGAGGGTTCTACCAGTAACAAATCGCATTTTAATTGACAAATGCATCATCATATGTCAAACAAGATATCTCATAAACCTTTAATCAAACAAATCCCATTTAAATTCACAAATGCATCATCATATGTCAAACAAGGTATCTCATGAACCTTTTATCAATCACAATATCCCACCATCAGCATCACCAAGTCACATAGCAATTCGAAAACCATACTTCTTATAGGACAATATCTGTGGAAATCTCGAAATAGCAGCTTAATTTCTACAATTGTGCAGTTCTGGTAACAATTCCGAATTAATTACTAAACAGGTTCAGAAAATTATGAAATTTTGGCACGTTATCAATGAGACCTAGAGGAACAAATCTCAAGAAGAACACCAAGTCATATTCCTTGCGTACCAAGGACAAATATCTCGATTTTCCCTAACTACCATTCTGTAAAATTTCCAGATTTGATATTTTCATAGAAAAATTATTTTGATATGTTATTCATGAGGATATGCCCTAAAACTTTCATCAAGGACTCAAAATCAAATTGTGGCCAGATAATTACAGAAAAATTAAAAAGTCGCCGGGGGTCACACTGTTCTTTGCAAAACAGTCCACAAATTTCACAAGAACTCCTCCTATGCCTTAGATTTCGACCTCCAACCATTATATTCAATGTATATACACACATTGCACCACACCACAGCATGATTATCACCGAAATTCCTCATGGTCAGATCTCAAATTCGTTTGGTTTCATTTGCTAATTCGAAATCCACCCCTTACGCTTCATCCTCACCTAGTCTTCTTGAACTAACACCCTCCTATACATCAAAATCTCCACATGCAGCTCTAGTACTTCATCTTCCTCACATATTTCACTTCTTTTCTAAGCATGACAGCATGCAACAACATAGATGGAAGAACATTTGCTTGCCTTAAACTCTCTCACTCAAAGGCTGTCCGAAAATGGAGGTCCGGGGGTCATGGCTTGTCGGTCGGCAACAGGGACCGGTGGCATCGACGGTGGCTCCTCGGACACAGCAAGAGGGCGGCCCTTCCTTCTCTTTCCCTCGCTGCCCGCACCCACGCACAAACTCTCTCTCCCTCTCACTTGCTCGGTTTCACTCCAGCTCTCTCGGTTTCTCTCTCTTCCTCTCACTTCCGAAAATCCCCTTCCCTCTTTCTTTGTTATTTGATTAGATAGTTTCCTCCATTTTGCATGAAAGAAAATGATTAAGTGGATGTAGGACGGACAAGTGTTTAATGGCAAGGGACAAGTGTAATTGTGGAGGAAGACAAGTGTGGGAGGGCATGCAATTTCCCTCCCCCTCCCCTTGCTTCGTGCGACGCCCATGGGGTGTCCTTGGGCTTGCTTGGGCCCGAAATCTTGGGCCCAAGAGTCCTTAAAATAAAGCCCAATTCCCCTTTATATATATATAGTATTTTATCTCTATCAAATTTAATTTAATAACAAAAATTCAGATTGCTTTATATACAACTATATACACACACATATATATATACTCCAAATTCTTGCGGCCCGTTCAATATCCTCAAGTTCTAATTCTTTAATTTTTAGCGCATATAATTCTTATGCAAGATCAAATCCCATCCTTTTGGTTCAAAAGATAAAATTGAAATACTATTCCAAATGAACAAATACAAATTAATGCCTGTAAAATAAAAACAAAGTCACAGTTCTGTGACTGTCACCTATCAGAGGGTTGTCTAAAATTTTGGATGCCAATGGCAGGAATAGGCCATGAATTGACCCGAGGATCAATTATGGACCAAGGACTAGCCACAGACCAGCCAAACAAATGGTTAGTAGATCGACTAAAGGATTGCTTGATTGGCCCAAGGCTTGGCCCTTGGACCCAATCGTAAGCCCTTTACACGATAAAGGAGAAGTCCAAATTCGATTTCGTCAGCTAAGCCTAGTTGTGTCCAGTTTCGTCTGATTAACTCCTACCCAATGAGATGGCCTTCTAACTTTGATATTTTCTTTTGTGGCATTTAATGTTCTTGGAAGGTAGTCAATTAATGCATGATGACTAAGTAGGACACTTGGCACAAATGGTCTTACCCTTGCAAGGTAATCATGAACCTTGGATTATTGCACATTAAGGAAGGGAGAGTCATAAGCCTATTAAGAAGACCTAGGGACCAAGCTAGATAGGCTAATCTTCTTGAAGAACAAGAATCAAATGCATTAAATAGGGGCAATGAGTATGGAGGCTTAGGTGTCCTAAGTAATTAATGAAAGAAGATGACTCATAAGATTAGGTGTATAGTCATCATGACAAGCGATTGATGAATGAGGTGAATCAAATGTCCATGTGTCCCTATTAGATTAGGGTCATCATTTCCTCTACTTTGAGGTTTGGAAGACAAGTTCTTCCCAACGTTAAATTCTTGGTGAATCATTGGTCTAGAAGAATTAATGAAGGATGGTCTTGGAAGACCATTAGGGGTGCCACCTCTCCTCTATAGACTTGCCATCTTTAGTTTCATAGGTTTTGACTTCCCAGTTTTTCGAAACTATTGGACCTTTCCTACTTTCCAATTCTATAGAGCTCTTTATGGTTCAAATTTGGAGAAACTTACTTCATGAAAGTTTTTCGAAACATTTTGACCTGTAACATAATTTAATTTCATATTTTTCTGAGATGAAATGGGTGGGAGAAGGCCCAATCATTTACCATCTGGAACTTGCCCAATGTAGTCAAAATAGTGACCAGTTTGCTTTCTCGAATTATTATAAAATTTTCCATTTTGAACTTGGACAAACTTTCTTTATGAAAGTTTTAAAGGATATCGATTTCTACAACATATAAAAATTTCAAAGAGTTATGTCAAAATTTGGATTTCGAAATGGGTCCTTCTTTGTGGTCTTTGGATTTGCTTGATGGGCAGAATGTTGGCTTGTGTCCAATGATTTTTTGGTCTTTTCACAACACGAATTAGACTTGGTTTCATTCATGAAAAAATTAAGTTATTCTCTACAACATATTCAAATTTCATAATTTTTCAAGCCCATTTGATAGGGTAATGACATTTATTTACAAAGTTGTTCAAAACTGTTTTTACCGTGGAATAGAGAGCCACATGCCCCAAACTTGGAGGGGAAGCAGCCATACGCCCAACTTGACAAGTAAGCCCATCTAGAGTCTTATTGGATTGGGATAATGATGCATTAAATGCTCTTGGACCTTAGTGCATTAATGCTATGTTGAGTCATAAGGCTTAGGTGTCCCCTAATTAATATAGTCATTATTACTATTCATCATTACAAAGATGGCTCAACCCCAAATGGCTCAACAAGAGAATAAGCAAGTGTCCTCTAGGAACTAGACCTGCCACCCATCTCTTTAGCTCGCCACCTCTTCATCCTATTCCACCTAAAGAAATGTGATTGGTCCACTTAGAAGGGAAATTATGAGGGGTTTGCTTATAAATAGAGGCATTCCCCCCTAATTCCACACCACACACACACATCACCCCATCTCTTCTACCTCACTTATTCTCTCTTCTTCTCTCATGCCCTCTCACCGTCGCCCCCTCTCCCTCTCTCGGCCTTGCCCCCCATCGCCTCACAAGACGACCCTCTCTTGGTGAAACCACCTATAGTTTATCGAAGGTAAGTAGAATTACTAATTCTTGGCTAGGGCGATAGCTTACTTTGTCGAGTTTAGTAGTGTGCTCACTCGTGTAAGCTACGTGTATGTTAAAATGTTCTTTTGTATGGTTTGCTCATGCTTGCATACTTGAGTGCGTTCATACCCCGGGATGAGGTCAAGGTTCACTCAGCTTGGAATTGACGTTAAGTCGTGATGACCCAAGCCGTGAGGCTTTAGATCAGCATTGAAGCATGCCAGTTCCAAGTCCTACTTGGTGCGGACATTAGCGTAGCCATGCGGCTCAAGCCACGAACTAAGAATCATGCCCAACATACTATATAGTATGATATTAAGAGCCATGGCACACTCACTTGAATGAGCATGCCTTCGGGCCATGTATCAGTGGACTAAGAAGAAAAGTAAGAACCAGCTTATGTGATGCACTTTTATGATGCACTTAAAGAGAAAAAAGCGGCTGTTGCCACATAGAGTTAGTAGTGATGCCTCGTTCATTGAACATGATACCCTGGTTGAGCTAGGATGCCTAGGTTTGAGCTTGGATGCCTCAGGTAAGTTAGCCTCAGTATGATATTAAGAGCCATGACACACTCACTTGAATGAGCACGCCTTCGGGCCATATATCAATGAACTAAGAAGAAAAGTAAGAACCGGCTTATGTGATGCACTTTTATGATGCACTTAAAGAGAAAAAAGCGGCTGTTGCCACATAGAGTTAGTAGTGATGCCTCGTTCATTGAACATGATACCCTAGTTGAGCTAGGATGCCTAGGTTTGAGCTTGGATGCATCAGTAAGTTAGCCTTAGTATGATATTAAGAGCCATGGCACACTCACTTGAATGAGCACGCCTTTGGGCCATATATCAGTGAACTAAGAAGAAAAGTAAGAACCGGCTTATGTGATGCACTTTTATGATACACTTTTATGATGCACTTAAAGAGAAAAAAGCGGCTGTTGCCACATAAAGTTAGTAGTGATGCCTCGTTCATTGAACATGATATCCTAGTTGAGCTAGGATGCCTAGGTTTGAGCTTGGATGCCTCAAGTAAGTTAGCCTTAGGATGCTCTGGTTGAGCTAGGATGCTTAGATTGAGCTCGGATGCTTTGGTTAGCTAGCGCCAAGATGCCTCAGTTGAGCTGGGATGATCTGGTTGAGCCAAGAAGCCCAACAACAAGTTGGAAGCCCCGGTCGAGTCGAGAGGGCCTAGTCGAGCCAGGACGACAGTAAATGAATTTGCGTGAGTGCTGGTTATGCATAAGTATGATAGTCGATATGTTACTTGATAAGCCAAAAGTAAGTATGCATTGATGTGGCATCCCAAAATTCAAGTCACCCTCCAGAGGAATTAAAGCCAATAATTAGGTAATGAAATTACCTATGGTTTATGTTTTAGCCATTAATTTTCTTAAGGTTATGTGTTATATGCTTGTGTTCTTGAATTTTTAAATTAGAACTATAGGATAAATTAATGAGAATAATCTATGCTTGGCTATGCACCTCATAAAATTAAATTCCTATAAATAAAATGTTACAAGACTTTGGCCATGTGGATTTTCAAAGTTTAAAATTTATAGAAGAAAGTATAAAAAGGGGAAAATTTACTTTTATTTAGGTTTGGGCCTTAGGCCCATTGGCCTAAGCTTTAGTGGGCCAAGCTAGTCGGCCTAATTAGCCCCGCGGATGGGGCTGCTGTCGCCGGGCCATTGAGGCCCAAGGAGGTGTGGCTGTCAGCCACAAGGGAAGCCCAAGCCCATGCATGTGTTGTGACAAGTGGCAAGAGGGATAGCATGCATTGGCCAATAGGGGAGGCAATCTAATGATGAGGTTTAGGGGAAATAAAAGAGAAGAGGAGAGAGAGGGGTGGCCGGTTGATTCGGCCAAGAGAGAAAGGAGAGAGAGAGAGAACCATGCACGAGAGAGGGAGAGAGTGTGGCCGAGAGGGAGAGGAAGGAGTCGCCGCCGTTCGCCGCCGTGTGCTGCCCGTTCGCTGCCGTGTGCCGCCGTTCGTTCGGTCTAGAGGCAAGTTGGGAATCCACTTTCTACTCTTGCACCAATTTTTTGCATGTATGGTCGGAATCTAGAACATTTGGAGGCGTGGAGTGAAAGCTAATGTGTTTTGTTCTTGAGTTGCATGCTGTTTTCGCATGAACCGATTGAGTCAGAACATTGTGAGAGCTTGCATGCATGTTTTAAGTTCGATTTTGACTTTGATCTCTTCATGAAAGTTGTAGCTAACATATTAAAATACATCATACGAAAATTTGGTGTAAAATGATGGAGATTGGAGGGGCCAAACACTCATCCTACGGAGACACCAGATCTGGAACGATTTCACTGACCTTTCGGTGGATTTGTGGTTGCATGTTGATTTTTACTAAGAATCTCTTTTCAACTTCTTCGTGAAACTTGTAGAGAACATCTTGAGTTTAACATACTCAAAATTTGAAGTAAAATGAACAAGTGTAGCCTAGTGAATCAACTTACTCTTAAAAACCGTAGATCTGGAGATGCGGTATAGGTTACCCGAAACTTCATGGACCCATATGGAGACTGTCCTCTGGAAATTTGACTTAGATATCTTCATACAAGTTGTAGGTGACATCTTGAAGTAAAACATATCCAAATTTCAGAGGAAAAAGAGAAGCATAAGTGGGTAAAAACTCAGTATTTCGGAGAACCATGCACTGGACGTTTCGGTATTAGATCCAGAAGCTTCGTGTGACTGTAGAAAATAATCTAAAAATAATTTGGCTTATAAGACTTCATGAAAAATCTACCTTAGTGTCTTAGCTATAACCTGGTAAAACTTCATAACTTTCGGAGGTCGTTTGGATATTTTAATCAAATTATTTTGGAAACTGTGCATTCTGTTTTTATCCGAAATTACATGCTGTATTTGTGTGAATTTTAATTTTGTGTGGAAATTGATTGGCCTTGTGTTTTTCATGAAATTATTACCCTATTGTCTTGTCCATCACTAGCCTTAATTTCATGATTTTTGGAAATCATAGGGATATTTAATTTAAATATTTTCAAAAATAATACAAGCTGGAATTTAAATAATTTTTTAAAAAAAAGGCATGATAATGGACTATTTTAAATTGTATGAATTCCATGAATTTTATCTTTATGGATGATTGTACCTTGATGCATGTATGATAGGATGAAAGTCATTTTAATTGCCATTGTATCAAGTGCCATGCTAAGTGAGACCTAAATTGGTAAATGTGGACAATGATAAATGAGGAAACTGTTATGGCAGATGATAATGCCCTCGGAGTATCAGGATGCCCGAGATAGGGGGTGCCGGATGCTCGGAATTTATAGAGATACATGGCCGGATGGCCCTAGGAGTGTCAGGATGCCCGGAATGGTTGGGTGCTGGAAGCCTTGAAGGTCTTTGCCCGAGGGGATGCCTCGTGATGCCAGTTGGGATGCGAGATGCCTGGAATGTGGGGGTGCCGAATGCCCGGTGGCCTTAAGTGGCTGAATGCCGGATGTTTTTCTCGCGATGCCAGGATGGCGTGCAAGTGTAAAGTATGGGATGAAATTGATGATCCCGAGAAAGAATGATGTGGTGATCAAATTGAAAGTTAAAAGTGGAAATTGGATCATGCATATATGACACGATATGATGATGATCACTTATGGCATGATGATATGCATATATGATATGATATGATATGATGATGATCACTTATGGCTTGATGATATGCATGTATGATATGATATGATGATGATCACTTATGGCATGATGATATGATATGATGATGATCACCTATGGCATGATGATGTGCATATATGATAGGATGATGTCATGATGATGGTGATATATGATATGATATGATGATGCCATGATGATGATGACATGTGTATGACATGATGATGATAACCTATGACATGACGACATGTATGTGTTATGATTGTGATGAAGATGCATGATGGTATATGCATGGCTTCGAGGTAAGTCTGCTTGGATGCATGATTAACATGTATGATGTTGTGGTTGTATTGCATGTTGCAATGAGTGGTTATTGGATTTCTTTACCTGCTGAGTCGTTGTACTCACCCCTTCGGGGACCAACATTTCAGATTAGCAGCATGCCGCTCCCTGCTGTCACGCGCGGTGTATTTTACGGCCTACCTTCGGATGTAGAGGTCGAGTGCGAGGAGTTTGACTGTCCTTTTGTTCCTGGTCTTACGTATATTCGAGTGTGTTGTTTAGTTATGTACAATGTGGGCCTGGCTAGGGGCCCTGTTGTCCAGGAGTTCATATCCGTCCATGTTTGACGCAATGGAGCGATGTGTGGGATGCTGCCACCGCCACCGCCTGATGCACCGGGATGGGTGTGAGGGCCCGTGCATGTCAAGTAGGAGCTGAAACTTTTTGGGATGGTTATCTGACACTAGCGATGGGGTATCTTACACGTGAGTTGTAGTGGGTCGACTGTTCCTTTTTGGGGTTTTAGGCTGAGTATGGCTGAGCTCTGGCCTTTATTTTGATGTACCGACCCAAGGAAACCCATCTTGAAAATATGTAAATAAAGTGTCATGGCTGTCTTTTATTATGATGTTTAGTGGGGTGCAATTGTATCATGGTTGTTGGAGGGAGAGATGGCGATGTTATATTTCGCTTCCGCTAATGAATCTCGCTAGGATCGTTTCAAAAAAAAAAGTGTCCATGACTTTACGACGCTTCTTATAAGAGATTTTAATTAGGTGTAACGTCAGGTGCTTGTGGCGACCCTAGGTAGTTCGGGGTGTCACAGCGCCCTTTTTTGGTATCAGAGCGAGTGATTATAGGTGGAGTGATAAGGAGCCTCATTTGGAAATTGAGGAACATGATGACAATGCACACCATAGGATCTAAAACGAAATAATTGAATGACGGGTGATGAGTATTCACTCGTAGATCCCTAGTAGTTTATTTTGAGTTGCCTTTAGGTACCAGTAACATGTATGTGTTACTTATGTAGTAGTAGTGGTTGCTTTGAATGGAGGCAGTGAGTCTCAGATTATTCTTGAGGCAATGCTTGGAAATTGCTGGAAAGTCATGGTGCGAGCTGGAAGTGGTCATCCATCGAGGGCTGAAGCCTCTGCTGCAAGGGCTGAACCCCGAATGGAAGACATCCTGCAGGCATTGGCCAATATTGAAAATCTGATGGAAAGGCAAGCGCAGCAATAGCCTGGAGCAGAACGTCGTACTCAAGGACTGGTGGAGCAATTTCTGAAGCTGAAGCCACCTAAGTTCAATGAAATGGGATGTCCTAAGGAGGCGGAGCAATGGATTGATGGGATGGAGAGAATTTTTCGGCTGTTGGACTGCACTAATGCTGAGAAAATAACTTTGGCAGAGTACCAGCTGGAGGGAAATGCAAAGTTTTGGTGGAGAGCTTCGAAGGACATAATCTTTCCACCAGGTATTGATGTTAACTGGGAGGAGTTTGTGAGGGCTTTCAATATAAAGCATTTTTCTGACTGTGCTAAGGATAGTAAGATTACATAATTTGTTCAACTAGAACAAAAGGAGCTGACAGTAGATCAATATGAGGCTAGATTTTCTAAACTGTCTAGATATGCTCCTAGATTGATTGAGGATCAGGAGGAAAAGGCTAAGAGGTTTTTGAAAGGGCTGAGGACTGACATGAGAAAGCAACTGGTGCCTTTGAACATAAGAGATTATAATGAGATTTATGAAAGGGCACAGTTAGTGGAGCAGGAACTGTTAAGAGAACGGTCGGAGTTTAAGAAACCGTTGAATTTTAATGTTGTGAGAGGGGGTATGAGACCCTATTATGGTCAAGGTCAGACTTGGAATGTGAAGAAGAAGGGTAATTTTAGAAATTTTGTGGGATAAGAAGTGGTCTGAATATAGGGAAAACACCCTATCAGCCTGGTGTTTGTCAAAAGTGTAATGGGCGACATGGCCCAGGACCTTGTAATGGACGAATGAAATGTTTTGGTTGTGGACAAGTGGGTCATCTTAGGAGAAGTTGCCCACAAGAAAGGTCGCAAGTGAGTGTTGGCTTGGTGCGACAGGGATATCAGAGTGCTGTTAGATCGAACTTACAAGGGAATCCTTAGAGGCCACCAGCACAAGGAAGAGTGTATGCGGTCACCCAAGAGGAAGCGGAAGCTTCCAAAAATGTTATCTCAGGTATGATCCTTATCAATGGTGAAAAGGCATATGCATTGTCTGATACGGGTGCAACGCCTTTATTTGTGTATGAGAGATATAGATGTTTGAATAAAATAGAAGTTATGCCTCTAGAGACGCCTCTTTGTGTTTCCACGCCTTTAAAGGATATGGTATTGTCTACGTTGGTGTGTGGGAATTGTAAGATATCAATAGAGGGAAAGGATATGGAAATAGACTTAGTTGTAATGGCCATGTAGGATTTTGATGTTATTATAGGAATGGACTGGCTTTGTAAGTATCGGGCTAGAATGGATTGTTACAGGAGAGTGATCCAATTCGTTTTACCTGATCAGTCCAGTTGTGAATTTTTAGGAGGTCAGACCCATCTTCCTGTAGCACTTATTTCGGCAGTAGAAGCCTGTAGGTTACTTGACAAAGGATGTGAAGGATACCTAGCCATAGTTAAAGATTTTGCAAAGAAGGAACCTAAACTTGAGGAAGTTCAAGTAGTTAATGAATTTCAAGATGTATTTCCTGAGGAATTGCCTAGATTGCCACCAGAGCAGGAAGTTGAATTTGAAATTGAGTTAATGCCTGGAACATGACCAATATCAAAAGCCCCATTTAGGATGGCCTTAGTCGAATTGAAGGAATTGAAAGTGCAATTACAGGAGTAACTTGACAAAGGATTCATTAGACAAAGTGCTTCACCTTGGGGTGCACCGGTCTTGTTTGTGAAAAAGAAAGATGGATCGATGCGCTTGTGCATTGACTATAGGCAACTGAACTAGGTGACCATTAAAAATAAGTATCCTTTGCCTATAATTGATGACCTATTTGACCAACTCCAGGGAAGTTCGGTCTTCTCTAAGATTGACTTGAGGTCGGGATACCATCAGTTAAGGATTAAGAAAGAGGACATTCCTAAGACTGCGTTTAGGACTCGTTATGGACACTACGAGTTCGTTGTTATGCCATTTGGATTGACTAACGCGCTAGCTGCATTTATGGATTTAATGAACAGGATATTTAAGCCCTATTTAGACCAGTTTGTGATTGTATTTATTGATGATATTCTGGTATATTCAAAAGGGGCTAAAGAGCATGAGCAACATTTGAGGATAGTTTTGCAGACCCTGAGAGAGCATAAGTTGTATGCCAAGTTTAGTAAGTGTGAGTTTTGGCTGGACCAGATAATATTTTTAGGGCATGTGGTATCAGGGGAAGGAATTGCAGTAGGCCCGGCTAAAGTTGAGATGGTAATAAATTGGCCGAGACCGACGACACCTACTGAAATACGAAGTTTCTTAGGACTGGCTGGTTATTATAGGAGGTTCATTGAAGGATTTTCGCGATTGGCAGGTCCTTTAACTAAGTTGACCCGAAAGAATGTGAGATTTGAATGGAATGGGGAATGGGAAAGGAGTTTCCAAGAGCTTAAAAGGAAATTGACCTCAGCTCCAATTCTGACTATATCGACTGGACCTGATGGTTTTACAGTATATAGTGATGCATCTCACAAAGGACTGGGATGTGTTTTTATGCAACATGGCAAGGTCATAGCCTATGCATCTAGACAATTGAAACCCCATTAACTGAATTACCCAACGCATGATTTAGAACTAGTAGCTATAGTGTTTGCCTTGAAGATATGGAGACACTATTTGTATGGGGAGAAGTTTGAGATTTATATGGATCATAAGAGCTTGAAATATCTGTTCTCACAAAAGGAATTGAACATGAGACAAAGGAGGTGGATGGAGTTGTTAAAGGATTACGATTGTGAGATAAGATATCATCCAGGGAAAGCGAACAGGGTAGCGGATGCTCTTAGTCGTAAGTCGGCTATGGAAATGGCTAGTTTAAGGATGACAAAATGGGGGTTGTTAAAGTCTATAGCAGACTCAGAATTTAAATTGGAAATAGATTGTCTTACTAGTATGCTCAGTGCATTAAGAATAGAACCCGAGATTATTTAGAAAGTTAAAATCTTGCAAGAATTCGACCTAGAGATTTTGAAAGTGAAAGATGCCGTGTCTTTAGGAGAAAGACCAGAATTTCAAGTCTCTGATGATGGAATAGTAAGATGTCAAGGACGACTTTGTGTTCTCGACAATGAAGAATTGAGGAAGGAAATTCTGTCGGAGGCACATAAGAATAATTATAGTATTCATCCGGGTAGTACAAAGATGTACAGGAATTTACGTAAGCAGTTTTGGTGGAATGGTATGAAGGCAGATACGACTAAGCATGTTTCTAAATGTTTGACGTGCCAGCAAGTAAAAGCAGAGCATCGTAAACCCACGGGGCTCTTGAGGCCATTAGACATACCATAATAGAAGTGGGAGCACATAACAATGGACTTTGTGCAAGGATTACCAAGGACATCAAGTGGCCATGATTCTATCTGGGTTATAGTGGACCGTTTGACCAAATCGGCTCATTTCCTAGCGATTCGCATGGACTACCGAATGGATAAATATGCGGGATATATATGTAGGTCAAGTAGTACGCCTACATGGTGTTCCAGTGACTATTACCTCAGATCGGGATTCGAGATTTACTTCGAACTTTTGGCGAAGCCTTCAAATTGTATTAGGGACTAAGCTTCAGTTTAGTACTGCTTTTCATCCCTAGACAAATGGGCAATCAGAAAGAGTAATCCAGACATTAGAGGATATGTTGAGAGCTTGTGTAATTGATTTCAAAGGAAATTGGGATGAAAGATTGCATTTGGTAGAGTTTGCCTATAATAATAGTTTCCAGAAAAGTATAGCATGGCTCCCTATGAAGCATTATATGGAAGGAGATGTAGGACTCCTGTCTGTTGGAATGAAGTAGGTGAAAGGAAATTGATAGGACCTGAACTGGTACAAGTTACCACTGAAGCTGTTGAAATTATCAGGAAAAGGCTTAAAACAGCTCAGAGTAGGTAGAAGGACTACGCAGATAGGTGTAGAAGGCCTTTAGAATTTAGCGTAGGAGATCATGTATTCCTTAAGGTATCTCCAATGAAAGGGATATCTCGATTTGGGATGAAGGGTAAGTTAAGCCCTAGATTTGTAAGACCTTTTGAAATACTCGAAAAGATAGGGGATGTAGCTTATCGCTTAGCGCTACCTCCTAAGTTGGGAAATTTGCATGATGTGTTTCATGTATCGATGTTGAGGAAGTACCAGCCGGATCCTGGTCACATACTCGATCATGAAGCCATCAAAGTGGATGAGAAAGTAAGGTACATTGAAGAGCCGGTACAGATATTGGATCGAAAGGAACAAATTCTTATGACTAAGAAGATTCCTCTGGTTAAGGTATTATGGCGACATCATGATATGGAGTAAGCCACATGGGAAAGTGAAGATCAGATGAAGGAAAAGTACCCCTATTTGTTTCAAGAAGGCACGAGTGGTGTCTAATTTCGAGAACGAAATTCTCTAAGGAGGGGAGAATTGTGGCATCCCAAAATTCAAGTCACCCTCCTGAAGAATTAAAGCCAATAATTAGGTAATGAAATTACCTATGGTTTATGTTTTAGCCATTAGTTTTCTTAAGGTTATGTGTTATATGCTTGTGTTCTTGAATTTTTAAATTAGAACTAAAGGATAAATTAATGAGAATAATCTATGCTTGGCTATGCACCTCATAAAATTAAATTCCTATAAATAAAATGTTACAAGACTTTGGCCATGTGGATTTTCAAAGTTTAAAATTTATAGAAGAAAGTATAAAAAGGGGAAAATTTACTTTTATTTAGGTTTGGGCCTTAGGCCCATTGGCCTAAGCTTTAGTGGGCCAAGCTAGTCGGCCTAATTAGCCCCGCGGATGGGGCTGCTGTCGCCGGGCCATTGAGGCCCAAGGAGGTGTGGCCATCGGCCACAAGGGAAGCCCAAGCCCAAGCCCAAAGCCCAAGCCGATGCATGTGTTGTGACAAGTGGCAAGAGGGGTGGCATGCATTGGCTAATTGGGGAGGCAATCTAATGATGAGGTTTAGGGAAAATAAAAGAGAAGAGGAGAGAGAGGGGTGGCCGGTTGATTCGGCCAAGAGAGAAAGGGAGAGAGAGAGAGAACCATGCGAGAGAGAGGGAGAGAGTGTGGCCGAGAGGGAGAGGAAAGAGTCGCCACTGTTCGCCGCCGTGTGCTGCCCATTCGCCGTCGTGTGCCGCCGTTCGTTTGGTCTAGTGGCAAGTTGGGAATTCACTTTCTACTCTTGCACCAATGTTTTGCATGTATGGTCGGAATCTAGAACATTTGGAGGCGTGGGAGTGAAGCTAATGTGTTTTGTTCTTGAGTTGCATGCTGTTTTCGCATGAACCGTTTGAGTCAGAACCTTGTGAGAGCTTGCTTGCATGTTTTGAGTTCGATTTTGACTTTAATCTCTTCATGAAAGTTTTAGCTAACATCTTAAAATACAACATACTAAAATTTTGTGTAAAATGATCGAGATTTATGGGGTCAAAATCTCATCCTACGGAGATGCTAGATCGGGAATGTTTTCGCATGAACCGTTTCAGTCAGAACCTTGTGAGAGCTTGCATGCATGTTTTCAGTTCGATTTTGACTTTGATCTCCCATGAAAGTTGTAGATAACATCTTAAAATAAAATATACTAAAATTTGGTGTAAAATGATGGACATTTGAGAGGTCAAACACTCATCCTACGGAGACACCAGATCTGGAACGATTTCACTGACCTTTCGGTGGATTTGTGGTTGCATGTTGATTTTTACTAAGAATATCTTTTCGACTTCTTCGTGAAACTTGTAGAGAACATCTTGAAGTTTAACATACTCAAAATTTGAAGTAAAATGAACAAGTGTAGCCTAGTGAATCAACTTACTCTTAAAAACCGTAGATCTGGAGACGCGGTATAGGTTACCCGAAACTTCATGGACTCATATGGAGACTGTCCTCTGGACATTTGACTTAGATCTCTTCATGAAAGTTGTAGGGAACATCTTGAAGTAAAGCATATCCAAATTTCAGAGGAAAAGGAGAAGTATAAGTGGGTAAAAACTCAGTATTTCGGAGAACCATGCACTGGACGTTTCAGTATTAGATCCATTAGCTTCATGTGACTGTAGAAAATAATATAAAATTAATTTGGCTTATAAGTCTTCATGAAAAATATACCTTAGTGTCTTGGCTATAATCTGGTAAAATTTCATATCTTTCGGAGGTCATTTGGATATTTTAATCAAATTATTTCGGAAACTGTGCATTATGTTTTTATCCGAAATTACATGCTGTATTTGTGTGAATTTTAATTTTGTGTGGAAATTGATTGGCCTTGTGTTTTTCATGAAATTATTACCCTATTATCTTGTCCATCACTAGCCTTAATTTCATGATTTTTGGGAGTCATAGGGATATTTATTTTAAATATTTTCAAAAATAATACAAGCTGGAATTTAAATAATTTTTTTTTTTAAAAAAAGGCATGATAATGGACTATTTTAAATTGTATGAATTCCATGAATTTTATCTTTATGGATGATTGTACCTTGATGCATGTATGATAGGATGAAAGTGATTTTATTTGCCATTGCATCAAGTGCCATGCTAAGTGAGACCTAAATTGGTAAATGTGGACAATGATATATGAGGAAACTGTTATGGCGGATGATAATGCCCTGGGAGTATCAGGATGCCCGGGATGGGGGGTGCCGAATGCCCGAAATGTATAGAGATACATGGCCGGATGGCCCTGGGAGTGTCAGGATGCCTGGAATGGTTGGGTGCCGGAAGCCTCGGAGGTCTTTGCCCGAGGGGATGCCTCATGATGCCAGTTGGGATGCGAGATGCCCGGAATGTGGGGGTGCCGGATGCTCGGTGGCTTTAAGTGGCTGAATGCCAGAGGTTTTTCTCACGATGCCAGGATGGGGTGCGAGTGTAAAGTATGGGATGAAATTGATGATCCCGAAAAAGAATGATGTGGTGATCAAATTGAAAGTTAAAAGTGGAAATTGGATCATGCATGTATGACATGATATGATGATGATCACTTATGGCATGATGATATGCATGTATGATATGATATGATTATGATCACTTATGGCATGATGATATGCATGTATGATGCCCGGAATGTGGGGGTGCCGGATGCTCGGTGGCCTTAAGTGGCTGAATGCCAGAGGTTTTTCTCGCGATGCCAGGATGGGGTGCGAGTGTAGAGTATGGGATGAAATTGATGACCCCGAAAAAGAATGATGTGGTGATCAAATTGAAAGTTAAAAGTGGAAATTGGATCATGCATGTATGACATGATATGATGATGATCACTTATGGCATGATGATATGCATGTATGATATGATATGATTATGATCACTTATGGCATGATGATATGCATGTATGATAGGATGATGTGATGATGATGGTGATATATGATATGATATGATGATGCCATGATGATGATGACATGTGTATGACATGATGATGATAACCTATGACATGACGACATGTATGTGTTATGATTGTGATGAAGATGCATGATGGTATATGCATGGCTTCGAGGTAAGTCTGCTTAGATGCATGATTAACATGTATGATGTTGTGCTTGTATTGCATGTTGAATTGAGTGGTTATTGGATTTCTTTACCTGCTGAGTCGTTGTACTCACCCTTTCGGGGACCAACATTTCAGATTAGTAGCATGCCGCGGGGTGTATTTTACGGCCTACCTTCGGATGTAGAGGTCGAGTGCAAGGAGTTTGACTGTCCTTTTGTTCCTGGTCTTACGTATATTCGAGTGCGCTGTGTAGTTATGTACAATGTGGGCCTGGCTGGGGGCCTTGTTGTCCAGGAGTTCATATCCGTCCATGTTCGACGCAAAGGAGCGATGCGTGGGATGCTGCCGCCGCCACCGCCTGATGCACCGGGATGGGTGTGAGGGCCCGTGTGTGTCAAGTAGGAGCTAAAACTTTTTGGGATGGTTAGCTGACACTAGCGATGGAGGATCTTACACGTGAGTTGTAGTGGGTCGACTGTTCCTTTTTGGGGTTTTAGGCCGAGTATGGCTGAGCTCTGGCCTTTCTGTTGATGTACCAACCCAAGGAAACCCATCTTGAAAATATGTAAATAAAGTGTCATGGTTGTCTTTTATTATGATGTTTAGTGGTGTGCAATTATATCATGGTTGTTGGAGGGAGAGATGGCGATGTTATATTTTGCTTCCGCTAATGAGTCATGCTGGGACCGTTTTTCAAAAAAAAAAAAAGTGTCCATGATTTTACGACGCTTCTTATAAGAGATTTTAATTAAGTGTAACGTCAGGTGCCTGTGGCGACCCTAGGTGGTTCGAGGTGTCACAATTGAAGCATATTATGATGGACATTTGTATGTAGTCGAGGGCAGTAATAAGTTATTGATCTATTATCGACATTGTATTGCGAGTATTGTACCTGCTAGATTTTGATGTTGAGATGTCTTCCTAATAGAGAATTAGGGGTCTTACGTACTGAGTCCATGACTCCCCCCATTACTTTTCAAAATTGTAGGCATGGAGGAGTTACAGTCTCGCTAGAGGAGCTAAGGTTTATCCCGGCCTTTTTGAGCATAAAACATGTAGTGGTTGTAATTATAACAGCCTATGATAGAAGGGCTTGTAAATATAACCGATGTAATTATAATGGCTTGGGTGAGGCCGATTCTTAGGAGTTGCCCTGGATGCCGTCCTAATAATGAGATCGGGACAATGTCGGTTGCCAAGGGGGGGACTGATGCCCGGTTTTTACTAGAAGAGTCAATTAATTTCGACTAATATGATACTAAAAAAAGAAAAATGAAAGTCCATGTGTGATGCTTGCAAAAGCTGGGCTTGTTTTGATGTGTATTGTTAAGTCCTTGCATTAATTTGAGCATATGTTTGAATTGGGTCACTTAGTGCTTGAACAAGTTTCATGAGATGCACGCATCCCTTTTTATGACCGAAATGATCATAAGCCACAAATCTTTGGAAAGCTTTTTCATATGCAATAACTCATTGTTTGTAATTCTTGAAAGCCCATAGACGATTGAGAGCCTTTCATACACATAAGCAAGGCAAGGCACAAACCTTGCTATTGATTTGCCATCGACAAATGGGTGATGATTTTGTATCCGATGATCAACGGCGAGATGTCCTCCTATAAGAGAATCAGGGATTTCTACTTACCGAGTCATCGACTCACTCTTGTTGTTCTCACAATTTCAGGTGTGTGATGGGTGAACCAATCTCGCTGCTCATCCATCTCGACCTACCTATTGTTATGATTACCACCGTGACGGGCATAATAGACTTAGAAGGGGACATCACTTATCGGAAGAAAACTACAACCTTATGGGTTCAAGAAGGGAATGAACCTAGCATTGGGGCCGCTTTTGGGAGCAGCTCGGTAGAGAAGTTAGGCTACCCTAGCCTTTTGATTGACTATATATGGAAACGAAAATAAGTAGCTCAGGACTAGGATGAGCATATGATCAAAATAGCTTTTGATATGTGAATATATATATATATATATATATATATATATATATATATATATATATATATATGAATATGTTACTTTTATTTGCTTGGCTTGCATATATCTTGCTCGGCTTCCATGTTTTTTTTGTACGGGGATTGTTTATGATCGCTTCCGTATGTGCTTAACTAAAGATAAAAGACTTTTGGGATGTTTGATGTTGCTTGGGGTGTTGATGCCAACCCGCCTGGTCATGCTCTCGTGCCCATGGTGGGGCGGGGGTGTGACAGTAAGTGTTTAGTATTAGAGTGGGGTTAACTACTTGGAGTGATAAGGTGAGTTGGGGAGTTGGGCTAGTTAGTAGGAAAAACACCATGCATGCGTTCGCTTGAGTGATTTGTTGATGCTAACCTTAACCCCTTAACTTTGGTATTGCTATAGCTATCCATATCCTTATGTACAAGTTCTCCTTAGAAATTTTAGTAGAACACCATGAGTGCTCTAGACTAGTCAACTTCTAAAGGAAGGTCGAAACAAGATCCCTAACTTGATGGAATATTGCAAGCCCTTGTGACCATAGGAGGTTTAATGGAACAACAAGCACAATTGCAAGTTAACGGTAATGGGAATGGTGATCGACCGATGTAGAAAGTAGTAGAATAGTTCCTGAAACTCAGGCCGTCAAAATTTACTGGAACTGGAGATCCTAAGGAAGCAGCATCATGGATCGATGAACTAGAAAATATATTTGCACTACTAAAGTGCTTGGATGAGGACAGAGTTACATTGGCGGTGTATCAACAACATGGTAATGCTAGCCATTAGTGGAAAGCAACTCAAGGGAGGATATTCCCTAATGGTGTAACTATTACCTGGTACCTGGAATGCTTTTGTGGAAGCATTTAATGGCAAATATTTCTTGGAGTGTGCCCATGACCAAAAGATGGAAGAATTCCTGTAGCTCCACTAGAATAATATGATAGTCGACCAATATGATGAAAAGTTCTCTGAGCTATCTAGGTACGCTTCCCGATTGGTTGAGCATCTTGTGGATAGGGTGGTAGATAGGGCTAAACGATTTCGGGATGGATTAAAGCCTGAAATACGAAGCTAGCTTGTGCCATTAAATCTAAAAGATTAAGGCGAGATATATGAGAGGGCTCAATTGATTGAGAAAGACGCCATAGAGAGAGCGGAGGATCGATCTTATTATTCTGCGTTGAAGGATAAGAATCAACATTTAGGTAAGCGACTGATGATGGGGGGACAAGTGTTCCTTTATTTCTAATAAGAAGAATAATAATCAAAAGCCCTCATTCACTTCGAAAGATGGATGTCATATTTGTGGGAGGCATCATGGGAACACTCCCTGTTATGTAAGGACAGGAGCTTGTTTCGAATATGGCCAGTAGGGCCACCTCTTTAGAAATTGTCCGCGGCGAGAAGGAATGCAGCAACAGCTGCATCAACCAGTGAGGGTTACACCTTAGGATAATCCTAATCATCCATCAACCACGAGTGACCGTTATCATAGGGACTTGATGAGTTTGATGATCACATTGTACTTGGACCATTTTGTTATAATATTTATAGACGATATTTTGCTATTTTCGAAAAGTCTAAGTAAGCATGAGCAATATTTACGAGTGGTGTCGTAGATACTTCGAGAACACACAATATATGTCAAATCCAGCAAGTGTGAATCATAGTTTAACCATGTGGTATTTTTAGGCCACGTAATGATCGATGAAGAATAATAATCAGTGTAGCACAACAGAAGAATGGTGGAGCCAAAGAAGACGTGTTACGAGCCTGTGTCTTGGACTTTAAAAGAAGTTAGGACAAATGGCTACACCCCATTGAAATTGCCTACAACATTAGTTATCAGTAAAGCATTGGTATGGCACCATTTAAAGCATTCTATGGTCGGGCTTGCAGGACTTCGGTGTGTTGGGATGAAATTGGGGAAAAGAAGATCACTGGTCCAGAACTAGTTCAACTTACTATAGATACCATTGAGACAATCTGAGATAGAATGAGAGATGCACAAAGTCATCAAAAGAGTTATGTTGATAATAGGCAGAAACCCCTAGAATTCTAGGTTGGTGACCATGTTTTTCTTAAAATATCGCCCATGAAAGGTATGTCCTGTTTTGGTAGGAAAGACAAATTGAGTGCTAGATTTATAGGACCTTTTGAGATACTAGGACGGATAGGAAATTTGGCCTACCGGTTGTCTTTGCAACCAAAGCTTGTTTAGGTCCACAATCTTTTCCATGTTTCAATGTTAAGAAAGTACGAATCCGATCCGGCACAAGTGCTAAACTTCGAGGAGATCGAAGTAGATGACAAAGTGTCCTATACTAAGGAGCTAGTACAGATCGTGGATCGAAAGGAGCAAGTTTCGAGAAATAAGGTCATTTCCTTGGTTAAAGTAATTTGGCAACACCACAGGGTAGAAGAAGCAATAAGGGAGAGTGAAGAAAGTATGAGACTGTCATACACACACCTATTTGAGCTAGGTACGTATTTAAGTTTCAAGGATGAAATTTTTTTTAGGGGGGAAAGTTGTAACATCCTTGATTTCTACCCTTATTTTGGTCCTAACTAGGAGGCTAAGCTAGATAGGCCAATTTTCTTGAAGAACAAGAGTCAAATGCATTAAATGAGGATAATGAGTGTGGAGGCTTATCTATCCCAAATAATTAATGAAAGGGAGTGACTCATGGCCTAAGGAATGATGACAAGTGATGTTGCAAGCTAAGTAGGGTGCCACCTCTCCCCCATAGACTTACCACCTTGAGTTTCATAGGTTTTGACTTCCCAGTTTTCAAAACTGCTGGACCTTTCCTGCTTTCCAATTTTATAGAGCTCTTTTGGCTTTGAATTTAGAGAAACTTTCTTCATGAAAGTTGTTCAAAACATCTTAATATATATCATAATTAATTTTTAATTTTTCTGAGGTGAAATGGTTGGGATGAAGACCCAATCAATGACTGTATAAAACCTGCCTAGTATAATGAAAAAGGTAACCAAGTTGCTTTCTCAAATTTTAATAAAATCTTCCCTTTAGAATTTGGACATACTTCATTCACAAAAATTTTAAAGACATCCATATCTACAAAATATTAAACTTTCAAAGAGTTTTGTGAATATTTAGATGTCGAAATAAGTCTCTCTCTCTGACTGTTGAATCTTCATGATGGATGAATTTTTGGGTTGTCTTCAATGATTTACTGCTCTTTCCATAGAACGAATTTGACTTGAATTCCTTCATGAAAAATGTTATGTAAGATCTTCTCTATAATGTATTAAAATTTTATAACTTTTCAAGCCCGTTTGATGAGGTAATGGCACTGATTTCAAAAGTTGCTCAAAACTGTTTCACCTTGGAATGGGAGAGCCACGCACCCAAAACTTGGAGTGAGAGGGGCTACACGCCCAACTTGAGGAGGAAGCCAATTTAGAGTTTTCTTGGCTTGAAGATAAGAAAGCATTAAATGCAAGAAGCCTTGTCAACATCTTAGGTGTCCATCTTAAGATTATGTAATAATGCCAAAAGATTTGCCTTGGTAAATAAGTTAGTGATTTATGGCTTCAGTGAACCATACCATAGAAGGTTCTAGAGTGCTTGACTTAATGAGCAAGAAAAGCCATGAAAAATGTGCCAAAAATCCAAGACTTATGGTGGCCATATCTTAGGCATTAAATGAAGGGATAAATCACTAGCTTAGGTGGCCATTTGAGGATTTGATCATCATTGCATATGATTTTCCTTGGAGATTAAATTAGACAAAATAATGATGAAATGGTGACTCACAAGCTTAGGTGAACCAATTAGGAGTGGCTTGGAGAATAAGTAGCTCATGTTCCTTGGAGGCTAGTCCTTAAATGAAGGTATGACTCACTAACTTAGGTGGCAAGGAGAAGATTCAATAATCATGATGATAGGATCTTCCTTGAAGAATAAGTTAGGGCCATTAATGAAGCTTGGCCTATAAATAGGAGAACCACCCCCATTCATTCTCATCCTTTGGCTCACTTCTTCCCCTCCTTTCTTGCACGCCCTCTTCCTCTCTCAGCCTTGCTTGGTCACCGCCTCATTGGATGGCCTTCTCTTGGTAAAATCACCTATAGTTCATTGAGGTGTATCGAAGGTAAATAGACTTTCCTAACTCTTCGATAGGGGGATGTGCTACGCTTATCGATTTTAGGATAATGTCATCGTTTGCTTGTGTTGGCTTTGTATTGTTATGCTTGTTATGTTTATTACATGGATAATGATCCCACATGAGTGTCGAGCACACCCGAATGTCGAGGAGAGGTCTCGGGGACTATGGACAATGCTAAAGCTTGAGCAAATGGTTCCAAGTCAAGGTCATGAGCCCAAATCACATCCGGCATGAGTTTGATTTAATAAAACACAAGACTCGTTCATTAGTTTACCTTGCATGGCATGCCTTCGGGCCTTTCATTCAGCTAAATGTTTAAACATAAAATGAATCAGTTGATGCTTGAAATGCATGGACGCATAATGGACTTATATGCCGACACTGAGGGATGTCGTGTCGTTGCCTGGGATAAAGCCTCGGATGTTGTCTTGATTTTGAGATCATGGACGATGTCGGCCCAAGTGAGGCCAATGCCTAGGGGTTGCCCTGGATGCCATCTTGATAATGAGATCGGGACGAAGCCAATTGCCATGAGGGACCGATGCACGATTGTTACCGGAAGAGTCGATTAATTTCGACTAATATGATATTAAAAAAAGAAAAATAAAAGTCCATGTGTGATGCTTGCAAAAGCTATGTTTGTTTTGATATGTATTGTTAAGTCCTTGCATCAATTTGAGCATATGTTTGAATTGGGTCACTTAGTGCTTGAACGAGTTTCATGAGATGCACGCATCATTTTTTGTGACCGAAATGATCATAAGCCATGGATCTTTGCAAAGCTTGTTCATATGCACTGACTCCTTGTCTTTAATTCTTGAAAGCCCATAGACAGTTGAGAGCCTTTCATATGCATAAGCAAGGCAAGGCACAAACCTTTCTATTGATTTGCTATCGACAAGTGGGTGGTGATCTTGTATCCGATGATTGACGGTGAGACGTCCTCCTATAAGAGAATCAGGGATTTATACTTACTGAGTCATCGAATCACTCTTGTTGTTCTCATAATTTCAGGTGTGTGATGGGTGAACCAATCCTGCTAGCCATCCGTCTCGACCTCCTTATTGATATGACTACCATCGTGACAGACATAGTAGACTTAGAAGGGGACATCACTTATCGAAAGAAAACTACTACCTTATGAGTCCAAGAAGGGAATGAACCTAGCATGGGGGCCACTTTTAGGAGCAGCTCCGTAGAGGAGTTAGGCTACCCCAGCATTTTGATTGACTATATATGGAAACAAAAATAAGTAGCCCAAGACTAGGATGGGCATATGATCAAAACAGCTTTTGATATGTGAATATGTATATGAATATGTTGATTTTATTTGCCTGGCTTGCATATGTCTTGCTCGGCTTCCATGTTTGTTTGTACGGGGATTGTTTATGATTGCTTTTGTATGTGCTTAACTAAAGATAAAAGACTTTCGGGACGTTCGATGTTGTTTGGGGTGTCAATGCTAACCCGTTGGGTCATGCTCTCATGCCTGAGGTAGGGCGGGGGTGTGACGGTTACTATGGTCAAGATACCTCAAAATTCGATATCCATACCTGATCTTCTCTTCCGAGGTGTATTGCCTCTATGTGTATGAATTACGACACTTTTCGTTGTCACGCGGGTACGAGTTTGGGAGAACTCATGGCCATGAATGAATGAACCCACAATGTTTGTCGCGACTCAATCTCGCCGCTCTTGATCCCTCACCATCATGAGAGAAAAGGGGGAAAGATTGGGTTTAGGGATACTTGATTACAAGAGTTCCCTCATGGCCCGCGTTCCAAAAGACATCATCCCCTCGCCTTTCGAATCAAGCTTCTTGTGAGTTCCCTCCATGAGATTGCGAGCTCTCCCAAGCTCATATCTCGCGTGACGGCGGAGTGTCACGATCCATACCCACATGGGTGACACACTTTAGAAGAAGAGGTTGGTGTGAATATTGGATTTAAGGGTACTTTTACCATGGTAACCCTCTCGACAGTACGCTTCGCTCATAAGGATGACATCACTTCATCCTTTGGGGTACTTCCATATTGACTATGCTAAAGCATGGTGAGTTTCATCGAAACTCGTACCCCGCGCAATAGGTTTATTTATACGGTCTAGTTGTTTAAGTCAACCTAAAAATAAGACGGGAGTCATTACTAGCCTTGTTTTGGGGGTTGGCTAGAAAACCCAATCAAGAGTCGGGAGTATTCCATCGATTCTTATGCAACCAAATATCTAGGTTTTGGGACTTAGGTTGTGCTAATATTTCTATTAGTGCTCTTTCACTATCTAAATAGTATGTTGTGTTTTCCCTAATGTGTACATGCATTTCTTCTTACATTTTCGGGATCATTAGTCCTAAACTAAGTAATCATATGTGGTTGGTCATTTTCATACTATTCTATTTCTATAAAATAAGAAAACAAAGCAATCGATAGAATTGAAATTACGAAGCAGTAAGTAAACAGTCAAGGAAAGCAGTAAATCTACCATGCAATCCTAGAAAATATAAAAGAAAAATACAATTGAAAAAAGATGAGAGAAAGAGAGAAAACCCGTAACTCGTCGGGCTTTATACAACAAATGGAAATCGAGACATATATCAGGACAATGAATAGTACATGATAATGGTCAGAATGGACATCGACCTCCACCGTTTCGTGCTTTCTCCATCTTCGAGATCCTAATCTGAACCTAATATAAGAAATCTATAACTTGGTGCATACAATGGAAAGAAACAAGCATACATATCAAAATAATAAAAAAACAAAACATCATGTTAAGATCAATCGATTTAAAAAGTTCAATGCGAAAGTCAAATTTTGAGGCCTCAGGGTCGGCTTTTGTCTTTCATGCGAGGGTCCCACTAAGACACCTACCCAATCCATTTTTGTGAGTTATAGTAATTGTTGACTAATTGTGTTCTCGCATGGCCAATAACACTTATAAGTTTCCTAATCAAGCAATCTAGGTGATCCCAGGGTTTTCCCTCGATATCATGCATCGACCATACCATTCATCTAAAAGTCACATGCATTGCAAAAATTTAAACATGCATGCTGAACCTTATTTCTCAATAAATCAAGCAAGAAAGTGAACCGTTGGCAGGTCACTTATTACCAAGGGCATGCACCAATCACAAACACAGGCAATTTCTAATGCATGATGGGATTATATGTATAAGGGGTACATGTGATATTTTAAAAAACATATTTCGAAATCATCCATGAAAAGTTTTGAGACAAAGTGATGTCTTAGCTATGAAAGGTATTCAATTGCCAAGGCTAACTCGGGGCTAGTATAAATGCACTCACAAGCATTGTAGGCATTTTGAATATAATTCAAACCACGACTTTCACAATGTCAAATCAGGATTTAAAAAAGGTTTGAAAATATATAGGATTAAGGAATATCTAGGCTATGGAACACATTCAATTGCTAAGGGTAGCCCAAGGCTCGCATAAATGCACTCACAAGCATTGCAAGCATTTTGAATATGGTCCAAACCGCGATTTTTTCTTAAGCCAAGTCGAGTTCTGGAGAAGAACTTTTTTAGAAATTGTTTTTGAGAAACATCACATGTACCAAAGTATTTTTTGAAATATGCAATTTGAAAAGGCCGGTTGTTTAACAACAAAGATCAAAGCATTTAGAACAACTTCCATGAAGATGACATGGCCTAATTTCATGCACAAACTAGCCTAAAAGTTATAACTAAACAATCACAATCATGTTTATATCAAGAAATTACAAAACAAGCATGTAAGAACAGCAAAATTAGGCAAAAATCAAACATGTTTTCTTAAACAATCTATGACATGATGATGAACAACTTTCATGAAGAAAGTTTTCTTAAACAATCTATACATGATTTTACAAAAATCAAACAACAAGCAACAACACTTCAGAAATTTGTCAAAACAATTGGATATTTGGCTAATGTCACAAGAATTTGTCCTATCAAAATATGTCTAAAAATTATCAAATTTACACACAACATAGCCAACATGATGAAAATCAAGTTTCATTAAGAGGCTGAGTGTGGATTCCAAATAGAAAAAAATGGAACAAAAGTATCAAAGATTTGCCCAAATAGGGGTTAGGATAGGGGTCTGAATTTGATCCCTTGCTTAGATTCTGATCTAGTTTTGAAAAAGATGGAAAAGTGGTACAAACAATGAGCGATTAGCATGAACTTAGTGGCATTGGAAACTTCTAAATGTGCCTTATATCTTCCTAAAAGAGCTCAAATCCTAATTAGGTCAATTCGATATTCTAAGATTGAGATCTCTAAAAGTGTGCACATTAGTAACTAAGGAAACAAAACGCAATCATTCATTATAAAACCTCAAAATCATTCAAAGTATGCACAAACGGCATGAAGAAATCACATGAGACTTATGATTGGATGCGAAGGAAAGTTTGGATAGTCATATAATCCTAAGTTGGCATGCAAAATGTCATATAATTTAGATGATATTATGAAATGATTCATCATTCCTAATGATATGCTTGGGAATACTAAATGTGATGAATGCATTTGTGAGATAAATTTAATGTGTAAGATGATGCTCAAAGGACATGACCTAAATGACCTAAACATGTATGCAAACCTTGCAACATGTGATTTAATTGTCAAGAAGGCATGATCGTAAGATTTTATCTCTAGATGGCCTAAACCAATATGGAAAGGTGCACATATGACAAGGTTTCATTTCAGCATTAAATTTACATAACGAGCATGATTTCATCCATCCTCAAGATATGCATAAATCCTACTAAAAATCTCACATATAGAGTGTGCGATGATGAAGATTTCTCGTTAAAAGTTCAAAACTCAATTAAGATCATATGAGTCATGGAAAAAATGGCAAAATCGACAAACTATATGCCCAACTCATGTTGCGGCAGTACCTTTTACTCTAATGCATGCAATTGACTCACTTTTCCAACATAAAGACCTTGCAAAGCATGCATCAATTGAACATATGTATCATGTATTTCAACTCTCATGAAGGATTTGAGACCAAATAGGTGCATTTGTGGACTCAATTTCATCCAAATAAATTTCGGACCAATGCAGGACATATTTTCCTATGTTCAAATCTAAGCAATTTTGACCCAACTAAACATGTTTAAAAATTTCAAAAAAAAAATATAGGACATGTAAAATACTTATACGGGAAACTTTCATGAAGAAAAGTTATTCTAGAACTGAATACAAAAATCAGTACAAAAATGGAAAAATAAAAGATCAACATGGAATAGACTGACCTAGGCTTGGATCTAAGTAGATTTGACCTAGTTGAACACATAAAAAAATCACGAAAAATTAAAAAACATGCACAAGATGATTTGGAACAAAACTCATGAAGAAAAGATTATCCATAAATCATCACAGGAAGCTATACAAAAATAATAAAATCTTATTTCGGAACAATAACAAAACCGAAAATCCTCTTAAACCACTACAGACTCGCTCATCTTCGGAGGTGTTTTTTGAAAGTCAAACGATGCTGGATTGGGGCGTATAACCTATCGTTTTGAAGCTTAGGATGTCTATTATTTAAGCCTAAGAAGACTCAAGTTGAAATTGTTGGGAATGACTGAACCCCGAAAAACTGGATTCGACACTAAATCGAACCCCTAAATCAATGCGGAAGCGAAGCCCGGGAAATCACGCATCACCGATCGTAAAGCACACCACGGATTCGAGCGTACCTTGTTAGCCACAGATTAAACACCAATGCCGAAGAAGAGGAAGAAATTCTAGCCCCGTTGATCCGATGACGCCTTGAAGGGGAGAAAACAGTGCCTTGAACTTACTGTTCCTTTTTGGAGGAAGAGAGAACGCGCGGGAGAAGACGTACGTTCCTTTCTTAAATGTTGTCTCTCTCTCTCTCATCCTTTTTATACCTTCCCCTTCCACGGGCCTTATTCCGTGGGCCGGGCCCTTTTGGGCCCAACTTGAGCGGATGGGCCAACTCAGGCCCATCTCATAAATCCATCATCTCCCACTCGCACATGGTGGTACAAAAACCAACATGGGCGGACAGGTCCTACTCAGCCTTATCAGAGAAAAATCCATCATAGACTTTCTCTTAACATGGTGGGCCGAACATAATTCTCTTTTCCTCTCTTCAACATTCATACCAGTGAATAATCCGTGCGAAAGATACTTTGAGAGCTCGTTGCCATACATCTCGTTAGGAATATATAGCAGCTCATAATGAGCGTCACACTCCGAGTAGATTTAGTATGCAGTACCCTAGATCGATCGATCACATTTATATCTCTCTTGATCTCTTTTAAACAATGATATATATATTGTATTCACAATTATGATTATCCCAAAGACAGTCATAATTGGTTAACCGGTGAATACAAAACTACAATGTGATTCTCCAAAATCGATCTTCCTCTTCCCTTCAAACTCTCAATTTCAGTTCAACTTGCTTTTCTAGAAATGCCCCATTAGATCGAATCAAACTCATGACCATTGGCAACATCCTAAGATAGCAAACACTAAATAGAAATCTTGAGAATAAGTAAGAGTCATGAGGGGACTAAAAAAAATTGAGGAACTCTTTTCCTCAAGAGTCTCACACGACATAAAAAAATTGAGATCAAACTTTTGCCACTCTTATTGGTCGTCTCATGCATACGTAGTATGAAATACGTATTACGGTATCAACTCCTTTCCCATGGAGCGTATGTCTACACCTTTCAATACCGTACAGATGATAGTTCAGACATACCCAATGTCTAACTTGAGTTCACGTATCTACTCATTCACTAAATTCATCGAACTCACATCCGGCATCATAGACAGATAAAGTAAAACATGTGGGGTATTTTTACTTTCGGACATAGTAAGTATTATGTCCTCATCTTAACACTCAGTTAAGGCGACATACGTGTTTTAAGCTTGAGCTCGATTATCACCTAGATAATAAGCTTAAAAACAGTCTCATCTCTATTTATCACACAAGTAAATAGAGGCGATTACCCGTGTGAGTGGGCTAATCTTATATCTGTCCGACATACTTCTCAACTTAAAGTAATGCACTAAGCATTAAGATGCATAAAGATCAAACAAAGATTCATAGGCATTAATGATGAAAACACAAATTCATCAAATTGTGAACACTTAGGGAAATTACAATATTTAGTACATCGTCTCTACGCAGTCCTAGAGATTTCACATGGCCACAAAGCACATCTCTAGGTATTGGCTTTGTTATAGGATCTGCAACCATTCTATGCGTAGTATGTACTCTAAGTTCACATCCTTTCGTGCAACCATATCCTTGACAAAATTATACTTGGTATCTATATGTTTGGTCTTGCCATGATATTTGGATCTTTAGTGTACACTTTTGCTGCTTGATTATCATAGTTAACTAATAACAAATCTGCAGCACTTCCAATAACACCTAAATGATCCAATAATCTCTTAAGCCAAACATCTTCTTATACGATGCTGATAATGCCACGAACTCAGTTTCCATCGTGGACAAGGCTATACACTTTTGTTTCTTACTGCTCCAACATATGGTGCCATTATTCGGTAAGAGAACAAACCCAGAGGTAGATTTCCTTTTATTTAAATCTCCTCCCCAATCAATATCAAAATAGCCTTTAGAGTCGCAGATCCTTTCCATAATAACTCAGCGTATAATCAGCAGTCCTCTTTAGATACCTTAGTATTCTTTTAACGGCTTTCCAATGTGCTTGATCTGGATTGGATTGGTAACTATTCATCATTCCAACTACAAAGCATATGTCGGGTGTTGTACACATCATAGCATACATCAAGCTCCCAACAACACTAGTATAAGGAACATATTTTGTTTGTTCCTTCTCTTGTGGAGTCCTTGGACACGATCATGGCTCAATCCTTCACCTTTTGCAATAGGAGTGTTTATGGGTTTACAATCCCATATCATTCATCTCAAAGTTGGAAGACAACTGTCTCTTGACAAGTATTAACCAACTCCATATTGCTTCCGCAATTAGTATATCATCAACATATAATGATATGATCACAAATTGATCCTTGGATCTTTTGATATATATACAATGATCCTCATCTATCATTGTAAGATCATATGCTATTATGGCATTATGAAAACGTATATATCATTGTCTTGACGATCGCTTAAGGCCATATATCGACCCCCAAAGTCGACATACTTTTCTTCTTGGCCTTTCACTATGAAACCGATGGTTGTTCCATATTTATTTATTCCTCTAATTCTCTATTGAGGAAAGCAGTCTTTACATCCATTTGATGTAACTCAAAATCCAGACTAGCCACTATTGCCGAATTATGCGAATCGAGGTAAATCTCAATACGGGAGAAAATGTATCTTCCTGTTGATTATACCCCTTCGCCACAGGGTGAACCTTATGCCTTTCTATCGAGCCATCAGCCTTTCGTTTTATTTTGAGAACCCACTTGTTCCCAATGGCTTTGTGTCCTTTTGGAAGATCAACCAGTTCCCAGACTTGGTTTGATTTCATTGACTCAATTTCCTCTTTCATTGCATAAATCCATATTTCCTTATTAGGGCAATTTAGAGCTTCATTAATATTTCTTGGCTCATCCTCATCTAGTGGAGCAACCATAAAAGTTTCCCCTTCAATGTCAAAACGTCGACGGGGAATACTTTGGCGACTTGTTCACCGTATGGAAGATTGTACACTTAGCACATCATTCTCCATCATGCTCCCACTTGGATTAGGTAATGATGATGTCGTCACATTCAGGTGGTTGCAATTGAGAATGAATTGAATTCAATTCATCACATCTCATATTACTCCCACTTGGATGAACTCCACTAATATCATTATCTTGATCCAAGGTTTCAAATAGGAAGTAATTTTCCCTATTTCGCCCTCTAAGGAAATTCATCCACTAAGAATGTGACATCCCGTGATTCAAAATTCAGTTATTCTCCCACTTTCCTGCTCACCTATGAACACATACCCTTTCGAGTGTTCGGAGTATCTCATTAAAAATACTCTACTTTTATCTCGGGACTCAATTTCCCAAACTTGTGAGATGACATATGAGTATAGGTAGCATAACCCCATGGCTTAAGTAAACTTAAGTCCAGTTTCTACTTATCCATAACTTATATGGAGTGGAAATAACTAATTTGGAAGGCACCCAGTTAAGTATGAAGGCAACAGTTAGCAACGCATCACTCCAAAAAAAGTGATGAGTAAGTTAGCATGCGCCATCATGGACCTAACCTTTTCCAGTAGGATTCTGTTTCTTCTCTCCGCAACACCATTTTGTTGAGGAGTATATGGAATAGACAACTGTCTTTCTATTCCTTTTTCATCACATAATTTTCTGAACTCATCGATAAATATTCTTGACCTCGATCGGATCTCAATACTTTTATTTTCTTGTCTAATTGATTCTCTACCAGGTTCATAAACTTTTTGAAACAACTTATGTTTCAGATTTATGAGAAATCAAATAGACATATCCAAATCAAGTAGAATCATCTATAAAAGTGATGAAACAAACAGCCCCTTGCCTTCCTCTCATATTCATTGAACCACGACATAAGAATAGATTAAATGCAGAGGAAATTCAGCTCTTTTACCTTTTCCAAATGGTTTCCTTGTCGTTTTCCCTTCTAGGCAATGCTTACATATAAGCAAATCGACTTTTTCAATATTGCCCAACAAGCCCTCTTTGGCTAGTCTTTTCATATGTTGTTGGCCCATATGACCAAGTCTAGCATGCCACCATATTCACATCATTATCATATAAAGTAGAAGACGTGAAACAAGGGAATAACATATTGACATCACCACAGTCAACATTTAGTACAATAAAACCATCCAGAAAGTGACAAAAAATCATAGTAGTTTGTATCCAAATACAAATCTACACATCTATTATGGAAGTTCATACTAAAAACCAAGCTTAACCAATGCATCAAAACAGACACTTAAATTTCGACGAATCTCCGGAGCATATAGAACATCATGTAGGAACAAGTTGCGTCCACCACGCATGTTCAATTGGCAGGTGCCAATCCTTTTAATTTCAGCTCTGGAGCTGTTTCCCACATAGATCCACTTAGTTCCAGTTGGTATCGTCGGAATTCTACGAAGGATCCTTTATCCTTCGCTACATCATCGTTGCTCATGAATCTACAGTCCACAAAGGATTGGATTCAGCTAATAATGCAGAACTTGACACATAATCAAAGTTCTCAAATGTACAAGAGGTGTTTACCTTTTCGGCTCACAACAATTGCGAGCATAGTGACATTCTTGTCACAATTGTAACACCTCACCCTTGACATTTTCTTCACTTGAGGACGTTTTCCTCTCTTGTGTTGGTTAACCCTTGATTTCTTGCAATAAGGACTTGATCCTTTGCATGCCCATATATTGAACGAATCAATACGCTTGCGCTTAGAGCTCAAAGCCCTTTCGAGCTAGAACCAACATTGCCAATGTCTATTTTCGGCTCAAATGCCGACGGGCAGTCCTCTACTAGCTCAAGGTGGCGCACGGCATCCTCTAGATCTTCCATAATATGGTCAAGAGCTTCTAGTGCTTCTAGCTTTTCCAGCACATATTGAATCTTCGTATTCAATATTCCACAATCGTTGCCGTTCATATCAGCAATTATGTTCTTAGTTGCTGAAACCATTGATCCGAACACATCGACTAATATGCACGAATTATTAATGCCTATCATTTATGCATCCCTATTTGCACAGACTCATCATATTAATGAATAATTTCAAGTAAGGCTTGTAATCAAAAGGTCACCTTGTGTTTCCAATCATCCTCCAAAGTCCTAACTCAAAATTATTATTAATATAATTGTCTTATGCAAATACATTTTATGAAGTTACAAAAACTTCTATTACTACCCACTGACTAACTACCCTGACAACCAGAACCAAGAAGAATGTAAAAAGCAATATATAATAGAATATCGAATAAAATAACAACGCTTTCACATGATACAACTAACATATCGGTTGCTACATCAACAACAATCGGTAGTAAACATTACATAATTAATCAAAGAAATAATTAGGGAAAGTCCCTTCTAATCTATCGGTCAAAACATCTCGAGAAAACCGAAGGCACATTTGCCAATCATGGAAAAACTTTTGGAGAGCTCTTATGTCGCCACCAAGGCGCATTCGCTCTGCGCCATGTGGCGTTCAATCTAAGGGTTGAAGTTTTGGCCAACTCAATCCTATAGTATTCTCTTACAAAAGTTTCCACTAGACCCCTATAACCCGGGACCATGTTGACCTCCCATAGCCGATCTAACACTGCTTGCCATTCAGGTGGAAGAGTGTTCATCAAAGCCGGCACCTTCTCAAAGTCGGCATAAGGTAACCATTCGAGATGATTTCCGTATCATCTGATTGACCTTGACCATGTGTGATACTAAATCACCATCAAGCCACCGATAATCAGCTAACTCTTTCATCAGCCTTTTCAGTCTAGCTCTTCCTTCATCCGTTGTTGGGATTGCAGGTATCCGTGCATAACGCATCATAGTTCCTGCAACAAATGCAGAACTAAAATGGATCACTTATAATCCATAATAAACAAAATGGAAAATACATAAATTTCCATGATTCATGCAACAAATGCAGAATAAAAATTGATTACCTACAACCCACACAGGCATAATGGAAAAAGAAACAAATCCCTTTTTTTTTTTTTTTTTTTTTTTTTTTTTTCGGGTCAACGGTCAAAGTCAACGGTCAACGGTCGTCGGTCAACGGTGGTCAACGGTCAACGGTCGTCGGACGGACCGGACGGACCGGGCGGACCCGTCGGACCGACGGACCGGCGGACCGTCGGACCGACGGACCGGGCGGACCGACGAGCCGGGTCGGGCCGGGACGGGCGAACGCCCCGCACGTGCGCGCGCGTGCGCGGGATGACGCCACGCGGACGTCACCCGGCACGTGCCGGCGCGTGCCGGGCGTCGCGGTTCGGGCCGGGTCGTCGTCGGTCGGGTCGCCGCCCGGTGACCGCCCGGGCGAGACGTCGTCGGCGATGACGTCATCGGTGACGTCATCCGGGCGGTTACCGGCCGTTGGATGACGTCACGGTGACGTCATCACAGACGTCAGCACGCGTCGGGTCCGCGGACCGGCGCGTGCCGTTCGCCGGTCGCCGGGCGCGCACGTGCCGGTTCGTCACCGGCGCGTGTGGCGCACGCGCTGGCCATTGCCGCCGGGCGCGTGGCGCCACGCGCAGCGGCTTGTGGCCGCGCGTGTGGGCGCGTGCGGCGTCGTCCGGCGACGCACAACATGTCGCCGGACTCGTCTCGACGCCGCCTTTCTCCCAGTACTTTCAGAATTTGTTTTTGACATTCGAAAACTCATGAAAATGGCCGAAGAAGTCTCGGGTGTCGGGATTTTCGCCCGGTTCCGTACGGCCGAAAGTTTCTTCGCAAAAACTCAATCAAAAACATCGGAATTGATCGGGAAAAACGTGAACTAGGGCTCTGATACCAATGTTGGGAATGACTGAACCCCGAAAAACTGGATTCGACACTAAATCGAACCCCTAAATCAATGCGGAAGCGAAGCCCGGGAAATCACGCATCACCGATCGTAAAGCACACCACGGATTCGAGCGTACCTTGTTAGCCACAGATTAAACACCAATGCCGAAGAAGAGGAAGAAATTCTAGCCCCGTTGGATCCGATGACGCCTTGAAGGGGAGAAAACAGTGCTTGAACTTACTTGTTCCTTTTTGGAGGAAGAGAGAACGCGCGGGAGAAGACGTACGTTCCTTTCTTAAACGTTGTCTTCTCTCTCTCTCTCATCCTTTTTATACCTTCCCCTTCCACGGGCCCTATTCCGTGGGCCGGGCCCTTTTGGGCCCACTTGAGCGGATGGGCCAACTCAGGCCCATCTCATAAATCCATCAGAAATAAACTCATTTAAGGCATCAATCAAGCCAAAACAAAAAGTTGCTCATCCGAACTCGAAAATCACAGAATCTCAGCATCCAACTACAATCAATTCCAGATCATACAAGCATTGATTTTAATCAGATTTGTAATGCATCCTGGCCTCGAACCTTCATTGTCAATCATGAGTCATGACACGAGAAGCTCTCGCCTCATCGGAAGCTGTTAAATGGTGTTTTATTGCACTTACCTCAGCTCATAATGAACTAGCAAAGAACATGCCTTTGGAGATGTCCTCATTCAGCGACAATGAAGCTACTATTTAACAAAAAAAAAAAAAAACATCGAAATCAGTGAAGAATCAAAATCATTTTGTTGTGTAATGAAGACAGAAAAAGGAAATGGAGCACTTAGCTCTATTTTTGCTTCGAGGACCACGGAACGTGAGGAACGCCAAGTCCGATTCTGGTATAGGAGCTGTTTAGCACCAATCTTCAAGCTCTGATTTATGACTTTTGCAAATCACGATTGTTCTTCTCTAATCCTTTTTCTAAATCGACACTCGAAAGTGAACACATCGGTGCGTCGTAGCCGCTGGACTTTGTTGAAGAAAATATACTGATCACCGATGAACAAATGATTTGACTTTGCTGAATCTAAAATCAACGGGACTTCGTTTGACGTCAATCTCCAATCTTCGATTTACGAGACTCATCAATGGACGCCTTGGCTTTAAACTTGATGATCGCAACTGCTTCTTCATTTTGCCAATCTACGAGCATTTTCTCAGCTTCATCCTCAACAAAATCAACAAAATCTGTTGAAAGGAAACTGATCAAGATCAAAGCACGATCTGAGAATAAACTATCACGGTAGCCTAAGATCGCTAAGAAAATCATCTAATCCATCGCATCAAAGTCAAAACTAGAGAATAGGAAAGAAGACTTAGCTTTGGTCTTGCTACTGTGATCAAGTAATGGAGAGTTCGAAGAGATGAATCTTCATCCGATCGAGCTTGTTTATGTGCAAGCATGCGTCTACTTCTTTCCAGATGTCAAGCTTCGGCGATGACTCCATGAAGATGAGAACAAGCCGGTGTGTGTTCCTGAAAATCCATGAATGAGAGAGAATGAGTGGAATCCTCTCTTTTGCTTTCCATTGAACCCACCAAAGGAAAGTCAATGAGAAGAAAGAGAGTGAGTGGAGAGAATTGCAGAGAAAGAATCCCTCCAAGTCTTCTGCTAGAGAGAATTAATGGGGTTTCTTCTTGCGGGCTCACGTAAGTTTGTTCCTTCGGCTTGAGTTTAGAGAGATCGAGAGAGAGATGTAGAGAGCGAGAGTAGTAAGAGAAAGTAGATCTGAAAAATGAGGCCCCCCTTAAAATTTGGAGGGAAAGTTGGTTATGTAGTCTTGGGCAAGATCAAATCTTAGCCCTGGATTAATCCAAAGGCTAAGACTTGGTCTTCTTAGCTAATTGGTTTGTTAAATTTGTTAAGAATATCCAAATTGAGCACATGTCTATTTCAATGGTCACGAGGCATTCTTAACGAACGGATGATGAGTACTAATTGGGGTCTTTTTTTGCAATTTTCATAACATGGGGGGTTGATTTGCAAATTTCGTAAAATCCAGAACAAAATTGGAAATTTTAAAATTAAGGGCGTGAATGCATTGGCCATGAAGTGGAACAGCAGATGGTGGTTTCTGGCCAAAAGATGTCCAGAAAAATTTGCCGGTCAACACCGGTCAAATCTGGTCAACTCAGGTCAACGCTGGTCAACACCAGGTTGACCGGGTTGACTTTTGTCCGAATTTTGTTCTATTTTTCTGGTTTTGCCTGATTTAAATCAAATCAAATATTTTTATATGAATTGGTTCAAATGAGATGCAATTGGGCTATCTCAAGTTGACTAATTGTGCACAAAATATTCAAATTCATTGAATTCCTATAGAAGTGAGGCCACAAGCTAGACTCACATCTTCAATTGAACCTCAACCAGTCAAATTGAAGCTCAATTACTTCAATTGCACTCTAGTCTAAAATGGGCTAGATCAAATTACGTAAATTGAAGCACCTTAACTGGGCTTTCTAATTTTTCAACATGCCAAATCAATCAAATTAGAATGCATCTGAACGAATCTCCCAAAATTGACCTCGAATTTGGACTCATCTCGAGAAAAATGAGTAATATACAAATGTCCATTCATAATTCATGAAGAATTGACTCAGACCCTTAATTAAGGCTAAAAATTGTAATTCACATTTTGACTCTGTAAATCATGAAATTAAATGCACAGATAGATTTCAAATAGTCCCTAAACCAAATGCCAAAGAATGAACTACACTTAATTATGACTAGAACAAAAGTAATTTTATTTTTGGTCGATTTACAATTTAAAACTGAAAAATTCAGACATCAAGGTTCTTGATCGAATTTTGTGAAATTTTTGACTCAAAAGTCAATTTGGCATTAACAGAAATATATTTGTGTATTTTTTATTTTATTTTATTTTATTGGGTAAAATGTTTGATCGAAAGTCAACTATTTAGTTGACTTTTCCTAAAAGGTTGATTTTTAGTCAAATCTTTGAATTTTCAAGAAATTAATTTGACAAAAGTAAAATTAAACCTAAATGGATTTTTTTGGGGGTAAAAAGTCAATTTATGACCTGGGTTGACTTTTGATCAAGGTTGACAAAAAAGTCAACTCGAAAGTCAACCATTTGAGTTTTCGGCTTTTTCTTGAAAATGAGCTAAAAATTATTTAAAAACAATGATGCTGTGACACCCCGAACCCTTCGCAGGTCGTCACCAGCGCCGGTGTTACATCTTTTACCATCTCTATCTCTTGGCTAAATTAAGCCTTGCCGGATTACAGGCATTTTTTTTTAAAGTGGTCCCATGCGCGACTCATAGCGGAAGCAAAATTCACATCGTCATCTATCTCCCTTCTAACCCATGATACAAATACACACCAGCTAAACATCCTGATTTTATAAACAAATGTCGACACATTATTTACATATATTTTCAAGATGGGACTCTCGGGTCGTGCATAACAAGGAAAAGCTAGGACTCTGCCATGTCCTACCTAAAACCTCAAAAAGAGACCTCGACCCTTAACATCATGTGAACAAGGAACCCTCCCATCGAAAGCGTCGACTATCTACATAAAAAAGAAACGGCTCCTACTCGTCGCGCGCAGGTCTCACACCCAACCCGGTGCATCAGGTGGTGGCGGCGGCAGCATCCCTCGCATCGCTCCATCCCGTCGAACGTGCACAGACAGGAACTCTTGTATGACAGGGCCCCTAGCCAGGCCGATATCATACATAACTAAGCATCGCACTCGGATAAACGTCAATCCGGGCACAGAGGGACAATCTATCTCCGTACACTCCCACTCAACATCGACGGTAGACCGTAAAATACCCCACGCGAAACAGCGGGTAGCGGCATGGTGCTAATCCGAAATGTTATCCCCAAAAGGGGTGAGTACAACCACTCGGCAGAGATAGGGAAATCCGATAACATTCCAATGCATCATGCATATCATCACACGTTGCAAGCATCACCTACCTTGTAATCATGCGTATCATGCATCATCACATCATATATATCATCATTATCATGGCATACCACATTATCATTAACCGTGCATCACCATGCATATCACATCATCATTAGCCATGCATCACCATGCATATCATATCATCATTAGCCATGCATCACCATGCATATCACATCATACCATCATTAGCCATGCATCACCATGCATATCACATCATCACTAGCCATGCATCACCATGCATATCACATCATCATTAGCCATGCATCACCATGCATATCACATCATACCATCATTAGCCATGCATCACCATGCATATCATATCATCATTAGCCATGCATCACCATGCATATCACATCATAGATCAATTTCCACTTTTACTTATCAATTGATTCCCACATTATCTTTTCTCAAATCATCAAATTCACCATCATCACCATCCCTTCGGGCGAGAAACCTCCGATAGGGATCCCAAAGATTCCGGCCATCTCATGGCCACTGGGCTTCCGGCCCCCCATATTCTGGGCATCTCGCATCTCAACTAGCATCACGAGGCATTCCCTTCGGGCAGAAACCTCCGACAGGGTTTCCGGCCTTTACCCTTCTAGCCGGGGATCTCGCACCCCAATCCTGGCATCGCGAGTCACTCCCTTCGGGCAGAAACCTCCGACAGGGCTTCCGGCCCCCCACATTCCGGGCATCCTGAAACTCCCAGGGAATCTCTGGAATTATGCCACTCGGCCACCAGACATCATCCTCCGCCACAACCTCTTACTCACATACCACTTTCCACTTTTTATCATCCTTTTCATCTTATTATTTCATGGCATATCATTCACACACATGCATCATGATTCATAATCATACACGCATCAATGCCATATAACAATGCATCATATTCATGTGCATACATACACCCATGTCATATAACAATGCATTATAACTCAATAAAACTCTTGGCCAATAAAATAATCCACTTTTTATTTTATTATTATTTTATTATTATATTTATTTATTTTCATAAATAAATATTATATTTAATATTTATGATTTTCCAAAAATCATAATATTCAAACAATCATTAAACAAACAATTAAAATCACAATTTCACACAAATTCATGGCCAAATTTGCATTTCACATAATTTCCCAAATTTCCACAAAATACACACAATATTCGGATAATGGCCAGATTACACAGTTTTCAAATTAATTCAATTAAAATACTCATATGACCTCCGAAAATTCCCAAATTTTACAGGGTGATATCCAACACATTTTCGTGCATTTTTCATGAATAACACTAAGCCAAATTCTTTTTAGATTAATTTATACAACTCCATGAAGCTTCTGGAACCTCTACCGTTTCGTCCAGAACACACTCCTCTGTATTTCTTAGATTTCACCCATAAAATCTCTTTCGTTCATTCTGAAATTTAAGTATGTTATGTAACAATATGTCCTTTACAATTTTGATGAAGGGATCTAGGTCAAATAACCAGATTATGGTCACCATTTTAACCCATGAAGTCTCGGGTATCTCGGTACACCTCACCAGAATCAACCATCTCCAAGATCTAACAGATTCAGCAAGTTATACTTGTTATTTTTGCTTCAAATTTGAGTATGTTGTAGTTTAGGATGTTACCTACAACTTTCAAGAAAACAACAAGGTGAGATCTCCAACAGAAATCAACATGCAACCAAGAAATCATCAAGAGGTCAGTAGGAAATTCGCAGATCTGAAGTCTCCGTATAACAGAGCTTTTGACTCCTCATATCACGTTCTTTTTCCATGAAATTCGAGTATGTCATACTACAAGATGTTAGATTCAACTTTCATGAAGACACCGAAGCCAAAATCGCACTCCAAGTACACATGCAAACTCGACTAAGATACTGACTACCACAAACCAAACGAAAACAGTCACATAGCTTGCAAAATATCAACTCTTACCTCGGTTTTTCGCACAAATCACACCTATAATCTAACATGCAAACACCACAACAAACATGCAAGGGAAGCTATGGACTCCACTTGCCTCCAAGATGAACGAACAGCAACGAACAACGGCGTACGGCAGTCGGACTAGGCGGACGTACGGCGGACGGGCGGCAGCAACTCTCGGCTCCACCTCCTCTCTCTCGGCTCTCTCTTCCGCTCAAGCTCTCTCTCTCTCGCACACCTCTCTCTTTGGACGGAAATGAAGCAAGTAACCGGCCATTTCTCTCTCCTAATCCCTTTTTATATCCCCTAAAGCTCATCATAGGTAATGATTGATCCACCACACCTATGGCCAATGCATGCTCTTCCTTTGGCCACTTGTAATTTCAATTTTTGAATTCAATTTGGGCTTGGGCTTGGGCTTTGGCCCAACCGGCCACTCTTCCTTGGGCTGGTCGACAGCCACCTCTTGGGCCCAATGGGCCGACTAGCTTGGCCCACCAAGCTTTAGGCTAATGGGTCCAATGCCCATTTCGAAAATTAATCCCCTTTTCCTTTTTTTTTTTTTTTTTTTTTTGAATTCCTTTCGATAAATATTTCTAAATTCAAATTTCATCTTGGCCAAAGTCTTGGGATATTTTAATTATTGAAATTTAAATCATATGGCCAAGCATTTAAATTTAAATTTCCACAATACAAGCAAAATTCATCAAATTAAAGGACAAATTGGCTAAAGCATAAGCCATAAAATTCTATCACCTAATTAAAGACATTTAACACACCTTAAGGCTTGGCTTTGAAATTCCGGGATGCCACAGATGCAAAAGAAAGAAATGAAAAACGACACTTTTTGGTCTAGAGATAGTTATGTCAGGATCATAAACTCAAGTCTCAATTTTTTACCTTTTAATGACGCGTCTATTAAAAATCAGGTGTCAACAATGTTTCGTCCCCAAAGACAAGGTGATGATGTCTGTTGGAATGCAAACCATGAGGGAACTCTCATGGTCAAGTACCCCTAAACCCGACCTTTCCCTCATGCCCCCGAGGTCGGGTCACGACAATCATGTGTGGGTAGTTGATTTCATGCAATTCTATTGCTAAAAGAAAAGAAAAAAAGGGTAAATAATTGAATTTTAAAGACAACGTGGTAAGTAAACACCCGGCTTAGCAGTTTAGGAAAAGTGCTAAATCTAACATGCAATCTTAAATAACGAACAAAAATGAAATGAAAGAAATAAACCCACAACTTGTCAGTTGTTTATACAACACGAAATAACCCAAAACATGTATTGGGGATAAATGAGTACAAAACAAAGGTCGGATAGGACATTGACCATCCATCATCTTCATGTCTCAGGAAAACTCCACCTCCGGGGACCTATTTTAATCCTAATCTAAGACTAAGAACTAGGTACATACAATAGGAAAGAAACAAACAATCATCACAAAAACAACCATGAACACCAGACAGTTGGAAATAGTCACGGAATTGAAACAATATGCAAGATTGATCAAGTTAGGCCTCGAGATTGGCCTTTATAATTGATGCATCAATCCCTCAAGGACGTCTACCCAAATTCATTTTTTTTTTTTTTGGCTGATAGCCATTAGTCACCATTTGTGTTAACGCATGGCAATCAACACTTATAAGCTCCCTAAGACATGTTCTAAGTGTATCCTAAGGGTATCCCATAGAATCATGTGTCACGACCCCAACTCCATTCCTAGGGTCACGAGCAGCAAGGGTTATTTTTGCGATGTCCCAGACGTAGCCGTCCTGTTTCTTTTTATTTTTTCATTAAGCACATGCGAAAGTGTGTGTGTATATATATATAACACCTAGACAACAACAAGCAGCCAAAAAAACAACCATTTGCAAAGATACAATTACATCAGTTATATTTACAGGCCCCTTTGTCACGAGCCGTTACATTTACAACCACTACATTTTGTACTCTCCAAAGGCCGGGTAAACCTTAGCCTTAGCTCATTTAGCAAGACTGCAACTCCAGCACTAGAGGGAAACCTCAATGCCTACAATTCTGAAAAACAACAAGGTGTGTCATAGACTCAGCAAGTAAAACCCACTAATTTCCAGGTAAGAGGATGCCCCGCCTATCAACAAGCATATAACTCATCCAAAACATTAGTTGATGACAGATCAATAGCAAAATAAAAGCTTTGTCTTGGATGAAACATGAGAAATCCTCAATAACAATATGTAAGCATAACTCGATATTCACCCACAACATGAGAAACTCACGCCTCACTCAATACTATACTAGCATAAACAAAATCATTTCCATAATACGAGGAACTCACACCTCACTCATATGCAAGCATAACCAAAATCCATTTCATGCACATGAGACTCATTTATTAACAGTCGAAATCAATCAACTCTTCTAGAATCCACCGAGCATCCGAACTTAATCAGGTAATGTCCCATAATTGAAGGGTGACAGCTAAAATTATCACAACATCCCGTCATTCTAATGAGGCATCCTGTTGGTGTGGGGGCATCCCCTTTGGCGAGGGGGCATCTCGTTCTTATTAATGAGGCATCCCGTTAGTGTGGGGGCTTCACATTGGCGAGGGGGCATTGTCGCGGAATTCATCGGTCAACGGCATAATTAGTCCATCGTGTGTCCATGCATCAAGCATCACAATCCAGTTCTTATCTTCGCTTTTAGTTCAAGGGCCCGAAGGTGAGCCATGCATAAGTGTGTGAAATGACTTATCGGAACCGAGACGTTGAACATGCCGAGTGCGAATTAAGAATCGCGGCTTGATCCAACATGTTTGAGCACCGATCTAGTACCTAACTTGGCTCGGGAATGATATACCTCGATATCGCACCAAGACCATGAAAAAACTAATCTGACATGATCCCACATATGTTCAAAGGCCGACGAAACCCCTTTTTAGAGCTCAGGGCGTGGACTAGAACATGCATTTGTGAAAACGGTTGTAAATAGTTTTGTAAGGAAATACCAAGCTTTCACAAAAATGCTTTTCAAATAGTTTTATATCAAAGCAAAAACCAAAGCATATCCAATAAACACATGAACCGGGCTTCTTCCAAAGCAACTCAAACCAAAGCACAAGCCAAAGATCATCAAACAAAAATCGAACTCAATCAAGGAACAAGATCTAAATGGATCCAAGCAAACACAACCAAACCTCAAGTGAGAACATAGTCACAACGTTTCAATCAAGGACTCGCTACACATTTAGATTAGTGTAACACAACACCCTAACCATATATTAGTAAGTTCTACTTATAACACTTTAAGGAATGGCCTAGGTGACCAAGCAACGTGCAAGCGAGCAAACAGGCAAGAGGGGCGCGGCCATGAGAAAGAGGAAGAGGGTCGCAATGAGGGTGAGGCCGAGAGAGTGAACAAGGAAGAGGAAGTGATGTGTTGTGGGAATGAGGGAGGAATGCCCCCCCTATTTATAGGCAATCCTAACTTGTTCTCCAAGCCTTGAAAGTCAAGACTTCCTCTCTAAGTCGAGAAGCATTAAATGCAAAGTAACTTGGTCACCAAGTCTCAAGGTAGGATAGGGCTTTAGCTTGGTAGCTTGGGACACCTCATCATGGCATTTAAGGACTTGAGTTCAAGCTTGGGCGTGACTCACACGTCCTAAGTGAGAAAAATAGTTTTGAACAATTTCCAAAATTAGTGTCTTTACCTTATCAAACGGAATTAAAGATTATGAAATTTTATTATGTTGTAGAGAAGACCTTAAATAACCTTTTTTATGAAGGAAGTCAAGTCAAATTCATGCTGTGAAAAGAGCAGTAAATCGTTGAACACAACCCAAATATTCATCCGTTGAGCAGATTCAACAGTCAGAGAGAGACTCATTTTGAAGTTTAAATATTCACAAAACTCTTTGAAATTTTAATATGTTGTGGAAATGGATTTCTTTTAAAACTTTCATGAAGGAAGCATGGTTAAATTTGAAAGTTAAAATTTTATAAAAATTCGAGAATGCAACTTGGTCACTGTTTTCACTACACGGGACAGGTTCCAGATGGTGAATGATTAGGCATTCGTCCATACCATTTAACCTCAGAAAAATATGAAATTTAACTATGTTATAGATCAAGATGTTTAGAACAACTTTTATGAAGGAATTTTCTTTAAATACACTCTAAAAAAAGCTGTGTAAAATTGGCAAATAGCGGAGGTCCAGTAATTTCAAAAATCAAAGGTGGCAATCTTAGTTGGAAAAAGGAGGCCTCCCACTTGGTCAATAAACATTAATTTTCATGCATCCTTATCTCCCGAGTTTTCAACTAGGTCCTAGGTTAGCTTGGACACTTCACCTCAGCACTAAATAACTAGTCTTATCTTGTCTTAAGAAGGTTTGACTTACTTGCTCTTTCTTCCAACGGTTGTGTGGTCCCTCTCTTGGCTTCCAAGATCTTCTAATTAGGTTTAGGTGTCCTCCTCATTAATGAGCCAAAGTCCAAGTTTCAAACTTGTCTTCCAAGGCAAGAGCCCTTCATACCAAGTGTCCACCCTTAGTCAATGTGCACTAATTAACTACAAGCCAAAGGCATTGAATGCACCTTAGTAAAATATTTAAGTTTTGAAGGCATTGTCATTGGATAGGGATTAATCGAGTTTGATTACGATCGACAACCTTATTTGGGCCAAGGTTCATGCTAAACCCATGCCCAAACAAAGCTAGACACAACCTGCATTGATTGGCCAAATTGAGATCAAAATCCCCTTTATCGAGAAAAGGGGTTGCAACTAGGTTTGCTAGCTAGGTCCTAGCTCAGTCGGTCGATCCTTTGACCGGTTCGACGGCTAACTCATGGGTCAATTCTACTTGGCTAATCCTGTGGTCAATCCTTGGGCCAACAACTAGTCCTGTAGTCGGTCCTATGACTAGTCCAAGATTCTGCACCACAAGTCTTGGTCAATCTGAAATTGAATCACGTTGAGTTATTCAATCCATGGTTGATTATTGGTTGTCATGTAATCATGTGGAATCGATCGATTTGTATCAACTCACGGTCGCATGGGATTGGTTCATGGTCATCCATGATCGGCATAATGACTGGGCGAAATCACCCGCAACCGGTATGATGACCAGACAGAATCGAGCCATGACCGTCCGTTGATCCATGATGGTACGTGATCGTCCCACGACCGATCCTTATGATTGACTAACATTTCCATGGCCAAGTCTCGCCTTGACATACTGGGCTTCGGCCTACTAGTCTGGGCCAAAATAAGTGTCGAAATTGAGGATGTTACATCATGCACCGCTCCTATGCATACATCTAAAAAGCACTTGTATAGTGGAAAATAAACATGCAGGCAGGACCTTGGTTCTTAATCAATTAGACAATTTTAGTGAGCCAACACTAGATCACTTATTTAGTCGACAGGCACCAAACACAATCACTGATGTTTAACAAAGGTAAACAAGTCAAAGATTGTGAATATTCAAATGATGCTCAAAAGTCATTTGAACAGCAATTGATAATGAAATGCAAGAAAAGATGCTAGTGGCATAACAAAATTGTGTCATAGCTATTGAACATGTTTAATCATCAAGGCTAACTCAGGTGCATCTTGTTCATTGTGATCGAGCTTCACATATGCCCTAAATATGTTGCAAACTTCAGACAGCAATAATGCCAAACCAAAAGCATAGTTTAAAAATTTGGAATTTAAAGGTCGACATGAAAAATTTTGTGCACAAGCATCACTTGAACTGAAATAAAGTTCAAAGCAGCAAGAACGAGAAAATTCAAACAAATTCATGACATTTGAAGGGGTTTGAAAAGTATGCTAAAGTGTTTTTTGTTTTTCAAGAATTTTTGTTTGTATAGTTACAAAGGTGATGATCAAAGTCCGTGAAGGCATGTGAAGTCAATTCAGCATGCAAATTGTCCTAAAAAATTTTAGCAAAAAATCACGGCAAAGAATTGCAACAAAACATCATAGAATGGGGCAAATAAAATCAACACAATTGAAAGTGAACCCATGTACAATTGACTTCAAGAAAATTACACAACATAGAGAACATCGTGAAGAACAATTTTCATGAAGAAAGTTTTCTAAAGCAAGCCACATAAGAATTTATAAAAATTTGAAAACGCATAGCATCATGTCAGAAATGCAACAAAACAGCAAAGTATCATGGCATACCAATAGTGATTTGACCTAGTAAATGAAATCTTAAAAATTTAAAATTTTGCCACAACGTAGAAAAAGAAAGATGAACAAATTTTGTTAAGGATTCGACCTCAGAATCCTTAACAAGAAAATCATCGAAAAATAACAATGGATCAAACTCAATAGGGGTAAAACAAGGGTTCAGAATTTCACTTAGGATAGATTTTTAACCTAACTTGACAAAATTGGAAAATGGGACAAATGATTTGCAAATCATGCAAAATCAATGTAATTGGAAAGATTAAGGCAAATCCTAAAACTTCCTAAGAGGTGCTGAGTCCAATTAGGGTCAAATTCAAGGTCAAACATTAGTAATTGTGAAGGCATGCAAATCAGCTACAAGCAAAACAGAAAATGATGCACGATTAATGATTTATAAGGCCACCTAAACAATGCGCAAAAAATGTGAAACTCACACACAACATAATGTTGAATGAGACAAATGTTTGGTTAATACATTTAACCCTAAATCGAGGTGCAAAGAAGTCACACAATTCACCAACATTGAAGTGTGACTTATTACTAAGAACAACACGCATAGCAAATTTCAGTTATGACTTGCCTAATTGATGCATGATATTCTCATGGTAAATGACATTCAAATGTGACATGCCATATATCGATGTGGAGCACAAGATATGTACTTAACATGTCTAGAAGATGTCAAGACTTAATTTGGCCTAAAAGAGACCCAAACAAAGAGGTTTTAATGGGTTCGTGATCAGCCTCTAACTCAACATGATTAACATAGAACATGAGTATTTTTTATGGTCTAATGAACTGCAAAAATTTTAGGAAAAATCCCATATGGACAATGCAGCATTATGATGATTTTTCATTGAGACATTGAAACCTAATTCGATTCACATGAGCCTACACAAAAATGGTAAAACATGATAATGCAAATGGATTCCACAAAATGCAGCAGCACTGTCATAACTTTGCACATGCGATTAATATAGTAAATGACAATCAATTTGTGCAAATCACACCTCGTTAGAACACTTATAGAACGTCTCTTATGAAGCATGCAAACCCAAACGGACTCATTTAAGGCCCTAATTCCAAACATAGGTCGGACTCCGTACAGAGCAAACTGACCTAAGGACGATTTTTGGCAATTTTACCTAGCCAAGTCAACTCCAAAAATTCTATAAAAAGAAAAAACAAAGAAAAAAGAAGATATGATGTAAGCAAGACAATTTCGTGAAATTCCATGAAGAAAGTATTTCCAATATCCAAGAACAAAAATCGGTAGAAAATTAGCAAACAGCAAACATGCTAGGCAATCACAACAACTTATTGCAAATCAGATTTGCGAGCAAATTCATGAACTTTCAAAGTAGATTTGAGTAAGGTTGTACAAAAGAACTGTAAACTACCCAGACTGCCCAGAATTGGACTGGAACGGGTGGTTCCTATGGTGTTCGATCTAGTTCTCGTCTCCAATTTAGTGGAATCGATGGTACTTGTCACGCCCCAAACCTCGAGCGTGCGCACATCTCATTGCAATCGATATAAACATGCGACGTTCGTAGGACTCGTCGTCGATCCATTCATTTTAATGCACATGTGGAAGTGTATAATAAAACCCCTGACAATAATTAATATGGGATAGAAAAGTAGGAACCAAACTCATTCACAACCAAACATACTTTCATATATATATGCACACCAGAGTATATATACACAAAAGTCAGCCTACAAAAAGATCGGTCCACAAAAGGAATGGTCCAATGACCACTAGTCAGACACGTTCGCTAATCCTTCTAACTCCGCAAGCTCCAGGGACGTTGGGTCCTCTACCACGCCATCAGGAGGATCGGCCACATCCTCTCCTAGAATGGCCTCCACTACTGTAGCAGGAATGGCAAAACCCCTAAGGAGACCCACCCTGAAACCGTTAGGTCTGAACCGGAACCACACTCTATATCGATAAGGTAGCCTATGAAAGATGTCCTCATCGACCTAGACGGTGGTCCTCACAAGCTCATAGATCCAATGACCCTCAGGATCGGGATAACTAGCAACTTGTTCAGTAATCCTCATAGGTAGACCATAACGCTCTAGAGGAATCGCCATATACGATCCTGAAAATTTAGCCCGTGATGGGGTGAGACATTGTCTCAGCAAGTTCACCCCCTAAACCCCTATTAGAAAGAAAATATACCCAAGGGTGGCCTAGCCACGCAATACGGAGGACTTACCTTGCCTCAGTTCCTTCCTGCACGTTAGCACAATTCATATACTCAATCAAGTGTAATAATAATACACAAACAACTGGAATGCCAACACTTTAAATTCTCACACAACCACAGGGGTCCTGATTATAGGGCCAAATCGTTATGACATGTCCCATACCGTGCCACGCAATTTCGCCCCATAATCCGGCGCATCAATAACACTCAACATGCGTTCGAATTGTTAATTACGCCCCTCTAGGGCACGGTCGACTCAATGTTCGGCAGTTTACTGTCATAGCCAGGTTCTGTCTTCCCCTTTGAGCATGGCTATGTCTCTCAAAGATAGCATTCCCGAAGGAGTGTAGGTCCAAAATTTACTGTGACCAAAATACCACTAAGTAGGTATCCCATATAGGGTAACGTACATCCGACACAGTTCAGGGACGGGTTCTCATTAACCAACGCACGACCAATCAATCTCAGCCTAGGACACCGTGCATTGCACTCAAATGCTTTGATTAAAATAGTGATCCTGGCTTATTTTCTTCGTATTAAAAACATCTGAGAAAATAGGCGTGTGTGGGTACACGATCAATTCGAACCTTGAAAAGTGATACTCTTCCTTGTTGAAATCCCACGGTTCGATATAGTTATTAAAACCACTTTTGGTGTTAAAACCCGACACCCACGATTTTCAAATAAAATACCATACTTTTCACAATCATCACTGAATTGCACATTCACCAGTCAAGCATAAACATATCACACCACAGCAGTCAGCATAAAATTCTGGTCACCGCCTATCCTTTGTCTAAATTTCGAAAATAATAAATAATTAAATTTATTCCGAAATTTAATTAAATAAATAATATAATATATTAATTTAATTTAATAAAATAATATTAATAATTTCGAAATAATTAATTAATTTAAACTATTTAATTGAGGCCTAACCAATATTATACTAATCTAAACATCTAATTAGCCTTAATTAAATATCCATTAAACTAGTCAAGCCACTTAATCTAATTAACATTTAACTAAGCTGATCTAACCATCTAAACATGCTTAGCCTAATCTAAACACCCCGTAAGCATAATTAACCTCCTAAGCAAGGTTTAATGAGTACACTCACCGGATTTGCATGCCCAGGAGTTCACCGCGACGAGGACGCGAAGGCGAGCGATAAACTACCCCACGGTGACACCAAGCGAGGTCCGAAAGGGCTCGGAAAATCTCCACGAAGCCTAACCACTTGCTGGTTCTTTAGCTACTGATCTTGGCCAAAGGAGGGCTGCTCGGTGGCTGCAGCTGGACTTCCGGTGGCTTGGGGCAACTAACGATGATGGCTCATGGTGGCTGGCGACCAAGGACAGCAATGGACGATGGTACTGGACGATCAGGGACACATGGGCAATCGCGCGAATAGAAGCGTGATGCGCGGACGAGTAGCTAGCTTCAGCTAGCTTGCGACGATGATGCAGTGGTCGGACGGCAAAAGGGCTATTTGGCTGGCTTGCTGGCTAATCTCCTTTGGTTTTCCAAGCTCTCTAGACTTCCCAACAATGGAGAAAGCCATACATTAAGGAAGAAGAAGGTCTGTTGAAGCAAGGGGACCCCAAGGGCTCTCTTGGCTCAACACTTGTCCAATTCTTAGCTCACAAGCCCCCACCAGCTTTCAACCTTCATCCTCAGCCATTCTCTCTCCTTAATCTTCCTCAACAAGCTTGCGAAGAGGTCCAAAATGTTGTGTACCCCATGGCATTCGAATTTTGCATATTTCCCTCTTCAATTCATTCAATTCCTCTTCAAATCAACCTAGATTGAAGTCCATAAATTCAATCATTGTCAACATACTTAAATCCACATTTTTCCTTGTCCATAGAACCATCTTGGATGTCAGAAGCGCGACCAAAAACAGGCTTACCAACTTCTCAATCCAAAATAACGATACTTTGATTTTTCGCCGAAAATCTCGGTTTGCAGAAAAATCTTGTGAGGATGAGTCAACATTCCTAAAATGGTTTATGACATGATAGAACTTTCAATTTCTGAAATCGAGTTCAATTTCACGATTAATTTCAAGCTGGCGTGATTTTAGCGTGTCCTAATCTACCGTGCTTTTAGGAATTTTTGGTGCATTCAACCCGTGGTTGATTATTTTCAAGCCATAAAGTACATCTTCAACATGTTGGCGACTCTCAGTTGTCGTGGTAATTTCAAGGTTTCAAATACTAACACATGGTACAGAAAAGACAGAAGAATTAGTTTAGTGCCGATCGGCGAGAATTTTGCAATTAGGTGGAATCACCCACACTTAATCACATACCTCTGTCGAATCAACCTATCTCCAGTCTCTAATCAATTTTGACAGTGCCGTAATGAAACTTGCAGATTAGCTCAGTCGAGTAGTCGTTTCCTGGTCGAATTCTCAAGTTTGTTGCATTAGAATCCCTTAATGGCTTCACTTGATAAACTAGTTACCTCATGAGTGATCAGCTCAGGGAAAAGAACTATAGGTGCGTCAATGAAATACTCGACTTATTTAATGGAAAACATAATTGGAAAATTGGGATGTCACAGTACTAGTTTGGTTCCTAGTTCTAGGCATGGAACCACCCACACATCCACATGAGAAAAAAGAAATTTCATCTCAATTACTTAATTATGTTGTAGTTTCTTGATCAAATATATATGTACATATATGTATATTTGTAGTAATGGGACATTATTGACTAATTTTGTCTCTTGGTCATATAATAGGATTAACCCCATACTCTTTTTTTTTTTTTTTTCATTCTAATAATCTGTTTACTTCCTTTCTCAACCAAAACAAAATAAATAAACGTAGAGGAAGGAGAGAACCGATCAAAGATGTCCATAAGAGCCAACGGCTCATTTTAAGAGTATAATTAGGTTTCTCCTTAGCCATTCTCATGATTAAATTAGGTTGACGTTGAAAAAAGATGAATCAAACAATTAATGTTTTAACTTTTATAGAGGTTAAGACTTTTAACATGGAGTCTAATTCTCCACATGTTTTCAATGTCAGGAAACCTTAAGAGGTCCACACTACAGACCACACTACAATCTTCGAAGAAAATAAGTTTTTAACTAACAAGTATTATTCATTCGTTTTTCCTTATAGTTTTCAATCCTTAATCAAAATCAATGACTTACAATCCAACCCAAATATAAAGGCGAACAAGCTTTATAGGGATTGGGTGTGGCGCCCGACGGCCCCCAATCCGTTAGGGTCGCCACACCATTTCCTTATCCTGGATGTCTTTTATTCTCTTACCAACAAATTTTGGCGAATCCACGAGTGTGGGGGTCTATCATGCTCTTCATTGGTCCCTGCGCAATTTTATTGCGGAAGCGGATCCATCAACTCCTTTTCCTAAACTTTGAAATGATGCACACTAGATATATACACAAATATCAACTAGGCACTTTTTATTTACATATATTTTGTTAGACGATATTTGTCGGTACATCAAAAGCCAAAGTTTTCTATATTGGCTATATTAAAAAAATGATCGACTTTTCCTTTAGTCATCTACAACGCCATCTGTCTACGAGTGCCAGTGTCCAAAAATTCATTGTTGTCCCTTCGTCCTCCACTACTCTATCCCACTCGAGCCTTCATCATCGTCCTCTGGTGGCGGTGGCAGCAGTCCCATGGTGCGTCCATCCCTCCGGACATACAGGACCACAAACTCCTGATACATGAGACTCGAGGGGAGGAAAGTGTCAATCGTCAGTATCATCCTTATCCGGATGAAAGTAAGTCCTAGTAGATCAAGGTCAGAATGCTCCGATTGTTCCCATCACAGATCGACAGGCATGCCATAGAAGGTACCGGAAGACGCAGGCAGCAGCGGCATCGCTATCACTTTATAATGTGTTAGCCCCACGAGGGGTGAGTACAACTACTCAGCAATCAAAGTTCTACTATGATGCCCCCCAGCAGCCCCCCAATCCGTTAGGGTTACCATATCGCTTCCTCTTCCTGGATGTCCTTCTTTTTAGATCGATGGACTTCAGGGAATCCATGTGGGGGGTTCTATCACATACTTCATTGGTCCCTACACAATCACAATGTATATAGCAGAAGCGTATCCAACAACTCCCTTTCCTACACACAGAAATGATGCACACTAGATACACATAGATAATAACCGGGCACCTTTAATTTACACATATATGGGATGGACATTATTAGTCGATGCATCCAAAAAGCCGTAGTTTCCTATACCCGGCTATATTTCAAAAGTTAGCCGACATCTTCAACAACTAATTACATAGAGTCCATCATCTAGTGTTGGCGTCCAAAAATTTCCCTGCTATCCTCACAACCATGGTCACTCCACGCCACTCAATCCCCCATCGTCATTGTCCTCTGGTGGTGGCAGCAGTGGCCCTAGAGTACGTCCGTTCCTACGGACATACAGGACAACGAACTCCTGATGCACGAGACCTGAGGGGAGACCAGTGTCGATCATCACTATCACCCTCTGTCACGCCCCGAACCTCGAGTGCGTGCACATACCTTAATGGTCTATAGAAATTTGCGATGTTCCAGGATGTGTCACCGACCCATTCATTTTATTGCACATGCGGAAAAAAGGGATTAACTAATCTCCTGACAACAACAAACATGGGATAGAAAAGCAGGACAACTAATTAAAAATACAAACATACTTTCATAAAGACCTCAGGTCCTTATACATAGGGCCTATCTCAAAAAGAACTACTGAGCCACTTATTCTCTTGACCCTTCTACTTCAAGCTCCGGGTTTTTCACACTAGGGACCAGAAAATGGTTATACAATAACCAGTGAGATATAAAATCTCAGCAAGTCCTCCCCTAAGCCCTCGGTTAGGACACCAACTCAACTTAGGGTATCTCTTCAGAACCACCCCACAAACAAACCAAAGATCAACAACCAACACTCGCTAGTCGGTTCACATGCAACCTTAGCTGGAATGCCATAGCCTACACGTTATAATTTAACATGATACATGCAAAGCACATGGCCGTTAGATGATGCAGTACATCAATTACATACGAGTCGTGTCACAAGCGATCTCACTTGGCCATTGCCATTCCTTGCACGTTATCAAATCATACATGCGTGCCATAAACAATATGCTCAACTCATGCATAATTGGAACCAACGATGCCATGATTCTCACACGCTCTTACACTTTAGTGCGCCACCTATCATGCATCAATCGATCAATCGAATCACTCAATTTGATACATTCAATACCATCTATACCATCTATAAAATTTGATCGATTTGAACACCGCTCACCCAAGCTGAAATAGATGGTCTAGCTCACCGAAGCTGATAAATATATCCATATATCATTGCTCACCAAACTTGAGGTCTATATTGCTAATCGAAGCTGCTATATATCCATATTCCATTGCTCACCAAAGCTTATGTCTATATTGCTCACCGAAGCTACTTTCGATGTCAACACCCGACACCCGGTATTTTTTGATTAAAATACCAATATTTCAATCACCACACAATTGCACAAATCATCACTCAATTCATGCGGATGCCCATGCATTTACACATCTATTCACTTCATAAAATCAACACACATGAAATTAGACCACTTTTCGCATTTTGGATGAATAGTGCACATGAATAGTGCACGTGAACAATACTTTATGAACAGTAGTACTACATGAATAGTGCACATGAACAGTAAGCTGTGACTAGTGTCGCGTGAATAGTGAATTTCCAGAATTTAATAAATAATTATTTAAATTCATAAATTAAGCAAAACATCAATTAAACCAAACAATCAATCAATTAAAGATAAACATACTTAATTAAGCACATAAACCACATTAAGCAAATAAAGCAAGATTAAGCTAAACTAATATAATCCATCCATCTAACCACCTATCTTAGGACTAATACAACTTAATTAAATCTCCTAAACTAGAATTAACTCTAACTAAACCAACCCTAAGCAAGTTTAGGCACTAATCGAAGAATTAGGAGCTAAACTCACCCGTTAAACGGGCCGGAGACACAGACGTGACAGCGACGACGGTGGCTTAGCTCGGGAACCACTACCATGAAAATCCAAGGTAGTCTTGGGGCTGAAACAACAGCCACAACCTCTGCCTCCCTTTGAAACTCTAGAAAACTGAATTGCCGGAGGAGAAACGGAGTTGGGTGGCCTATCGGAGCTCCGACGAGGGGTTAGCCAACAACCGGTGGCACCTAGAGGTCAAGGGGGACTTGCTAGTGGCTGGGATAAGCGAAGATAGGGTTGAAATGGGAGAAAAATTGCTGAAACGGCGAAACATAGTAGACTAGGTGGACTCCAAGCGGTCCAGCGAGCGGCAACTTCTAGCCGGCGGGTGGGTCAACCGGCGGCTTCATTTGGCGAGCGGCAACCAGTGTCCGCACGATCTAGACCTCCTGGACACGGTGGTGGGTGGCACGAAGGCTGATTCGTCCGGGAAGGCAACGGACAACTCAAGTTTTCATGAGAAGGTCAACTAGAGCATAAGGAAGAAAAAAGGGAAAAACAAGGGAGAGAGGGCTCTGGTTGAGATGGAGCTGAAGGAGGAGAGAGAGAGAGAGAGAGAGAGAGAGAGAGAGAGAGATGAGAGGGCTGTTGTCAAGCCTCATCAAAGCCCCCTAAAGCATGCCCCAAGTCCCCATGAACATGACCTCAAGGATGCGCCATATGGAATTAACTTCGGGTGTGACATCCCAATTTTCCAATTTTGTTTTCAATTAACTAAGTCGGGCATTTCATCGATGTGCTTATAGTACTTTTCCCGAGCTGATACTCATGGGATAACTAGTCTATCACGTGAAGCTGTTAAGGGATTCTAACACAATAGACTTGAGAATTCAACTAGGAAATGACTGCTCGACCAAGCTAATTTGCAAGGTTCATTATGGCACTGTCAAAATTAATCAGAGATCAGAGATAGGTTGAATTCATAGAGGTATGTGATCAAGTGTGGGTGATTCCACCTAATTGCAAAATTCTCGCCGATCGGCACTAGACCGATTCTTCTGTCTTTTATGTACCTTGTGTTCGTATTTGAAACCTCAAGACTAGCACGACAATCGAGAGTTGCCATGTGTTGAAGATGTACTTCGTGGCTTGAAAATAATCAACCACATGTCGAATGCGCTAAAATTTCCTAAAAGCTACCCGGTAGATTATGACGCGCTAAAATCACCCCATATTGAAATTAACCGTGAAATTGAACTCAATTTCAGAAATTAAAAGTTCTTTCATGTCACACATCATTTTAGGAACACCAGTTCATCCTCGTAAGACTTTTCTACAAACCGAGATTTTCGGCGAAAAATCAAAGTATGGTTATTTTGGATTGGGAAGTTGGTAGGCTTGTTTTTGGTCACGCTTTTGACATCCAAGATGGTTCTATGGACAAGGAAAAATGTGGATATAAGTGTGGTGACAGTGATTGAATTTATGGACTTCAATCTAGGTTGATTTGAAGAGGAAATGAATGAATTGAAGAGGGAAATATGCAAAATTCGTATGCCATGGGGTACACAACATTTTGGACCTATTCGCAAGCTTGTTGAGGAACATTGAGGAGAGAGAATGGTTGAGGATGAAGGCTGAAGGCTGGTGGGGCCTTGTGAGCTAAGAATTGGACAAGTGTTGAGCCAAGACAGCCCTTGGGGTCCCCTTGCTTCAGCGGACCTTCTTTTTCCTTAATGTGTGGCTTTCTCCATTGTTGGGAAGTCTAGAGAGCTTGGAAAACCATAAGAGATTAGCCAGCAAGCCAGCCGAGTCGGCCCTTTGCCATCCGACCACCCTATCGCCGTCGCAAGCTAGCCAAAGCCAGCTGCTCGTTCGCGCATCGCGTTTCTGTTCGCACGACTGCCTGCATGTCCTTGACCATCTAGCACCGACGTCCGTCGCTATCCCTGGTCGCTAGCCACCATGAGCCATCATCGTTAGCCACCCCAAGCCACTAGAAGTCCAGCTGCAGCCACCTTTGCCCGTCCTTGGTTGTTTCGGCCTTAATCAGCCACCAAGCAGCCCTCCTTCCGCTAAGATCAATAGCTGAAGAACCAACAAGCCATGAGAATTTGTGGAGCATTTTCGGGCCTTTCCGAACCTCGCTTGGTGTCGTCGTGGGCTAGTTTAGCGCTCACCTTCGCATCCTCATCACGGTGAACTTATCGTCGTGCAAATCCGGTGAGTTTACTCACTAAACCTTGCTTATAAGGTTAATTATGCTTAAGGGGTGTTTACATTAGGCTACGCATGTTTAGGTGGTTAAATTAGCTTAGTTAAATGTTAATTAGATTAAGGCTGCGCATGCAAACGCTTCTGTTCCGGGGAAGAGTTTTTTTTCAGAAATGGTTCTTTTTTATTTCTGCTCCGGGGAACAATTTCTGAGTAAAAGAACCCGTTTGATAACGACACAAAATTTCTACTCTTGAAATAGAAAAAGAATAGAAATGTGTTTGATAACGCAACAATTTCTTTTTTGTATTTATTCATTTTTTAATCTTGCCGACGGATTGCGGCCGCCGGCCCGCGACCGTCGGCGGGAGGAGGCGGCCGGAGACGACGGCGGGCAGCGACGATGACCGGTGACCGGAGGCCGGCGGCGGCGACCGGCGGCAGCGACCGGCGGCCGGCGACCGGCAGTGGCTCCAGGCGGTTGACGGTGGTCGCGGCAAGAAAATGAAATAAAAGAAAATTAAAAAAGAAAATCAGCTTATTTCTAGAAATTGTTCCCGGGAACAAGAAGCAACTTTTTTTTGCTTCTTGTTTCTGTTCCCAAACCATTCCCAAGCTAAGTTTTTATTCCCGGGAACAAAAAAACAATGTGGCGTTAGCAAACAGGTTTCTGTTCTTTTTTTGTTCTGAGGAACAAAAGAACATAAACCATGAGAAACATAAACGTTTGCATGCGCTACCTAAGTGGCTCGATTAGTTTAGTGGATATTTAATTAAGGATAGTTAAATGTTTAGATTAGTATAATCTTGGTTAGGCCTTAATTAATTATTTCGAAATTATAAATATTATTTTATTAAATTAAATTAATATAATATATTAAATAATTCAATAAAATAATACTTATAATTAATTTTCGAAATAAATTTAATTATTTATTATTTACGGAATTTAGACCGAGATAGTAGGTGACCAGAATTTCATGCTGACTGCTGTGGTGTGATATGTTTATGCTTGATCGGTGAATGTGCATGTGAGTGATGATTGTGAAAAGTATGGTATTTTATTTGAAAATCCTAGGTGTCGGGTTTTAACACGGAAAGTGATTTTAATAACTATATCGAACCATGGGATTTCAAAAAGGAAGAGTATCACTTTTCAAGATTCGAATTGAACATGTACCCATACACGCCTATTTTCTTAGATGTTTTTAATACGAATAAAATAGGCTAGGATCACTATTTTAATCGAGGCATGTGAGTGCATTGCACGATTTCCTGGGCCGAGATTGATTGGTCGTGTGTTGATTAATGAGAACTCGTCCCCAAACAGTGTCAAATGGGCATTACCTTATATGGAATACCCACTTAGTGGGATTTTGGTCGCAGTAGATTCTGGACCTATACTCCTTCGGGAATGCCATCTTTGAGAGACGTAGCCATGCTCAAGTGGGGAGATGAAACCTGGCTACGCTAGTAAACCACGGAACATTAAGTTGGAACGCATGTTGAGTGTTATTAATGTGCCAGATTATGGGGCGGAATTGTGTGGCACTGTATAGGACGTGTCATAATGATTTGGCCCTACAATCAGGATCCCTGTGGTTGTGTGAGAATTGAAAGTGTTGGCGTTCGAGTTGTTTATGTATTATTATTGCACTTGATTGAGTATATGAATTGTGCTAACGTGGAGGAAGGAACTGAGGCAAGGTAAGTCCTCTGTATTGCATGGCTAGGCCAACCTTGGGTGTATTTTCTTTCTAATAGGGGTTTAGGAGGTGAACTTGCTGAGACAATGTCTCACCCCTCCATGGGCTAAATTTTCAGGTTTGTAGATGGCGAATTCTCCGGAGCGTTATGGTCTACCTATGAGGATTACCGAGTAGGTTGCTAGTTATCCCGATCCGATCTATGAGCTTATGAGGACCACCGTTTGGGTCAATGAGGACATCTTTCATAGGGTACCTCATTGATATAGAGTGTGGTTCTGCTTCGGACCTAATGGTTTCAGGGTGGGTTCCCTTAGGGGTTTTGATATTCCTACTGTAGTAGTGGAGGCCATTCTAAGAGAGGATGTGGCTGATCCTCCTGATGGTGTGGTAGAGGACCCGATGTCCCTTGAGCTTATGGAGTTAGAAGGATCGGGGAACATGTCTGATTAGTGGTCATAGGACTGTTCCTTTTGTGGACTGATCTTTTTGTAGGCTAACTTTTGCGTATATAAACTCTGATGTGCATATATATATGAAAGTATGTTTGGTTGTGAATGAGTTTGGTTCCTACTTTTCTATCTCGTATTAATTATTGTCAAGGGTTTTATTATATGCTTCTGCGTGTGCATTAAAATGAATGGGTTGATGACGAGTCATCGGAACGTCACATATTTATATCGACCGCAGTGGGATGTGCGCGCACTCCAGGTTCAGGACGTGACATCGGGTCTCGTGTTCACCATTCACCTTCAGTTTGAAGGATAATAAGGGCTAAATCACCGTAGACTTGTAGTTTCTGGACTTTCATGTCAATGGTAGCTTGAAGGCTGAGAATGTAAGCTTTATATTCTGCAATGTCGTTTGTGTAAGGGAAAGTCAATTTTGTGACCACGAGGTAATGTTGGCTGTTTGGAGAGATGAGAACTGCCCTGGTACTCAACCCAGATAAGTTGACTATAACATTCTCAATTTCGACCCTTATTTTGATCCCGACTAGTAGGCCACAAAATCAGCTACTGGACCAATAGACTAGCCCATGGATTGGCTAGTAGACCTAGTCATGAGCCCCTTTGACTTGGTAAAGAGGAACTCGAGCTTGGTTTTGCCGATTGAGCCCGGTTGCATTCGGCTCCATTTAGTAATGGCTTACGCGCGAACCTTAGGCCAATTAAGGTAGTCGGTTGCAGTTAGACTTAATTAACTCCCACCCAATGAAATGGCTTTCAAACTTATATATTTCCTTTGATGCGTTTAATGTTATTGGAAGGTAGTTAATTAATGCTTGTTGACTAAATAAGACACTTGGCATTAATGGTCTTACCCTTGGAAGGTAATCATGAAACTTTTGATTTTTGTACATTAAGAGAGGGTGAGTTATAAGCCTAGTAAGAAGACTTGGAGTTTAAGCTAGATAAGCCAATCTTCTCTTAGATCAAGAGTCAAATGCATTAAATGGGAGTAATCAGTATGAAGGCTTAGGTGTCCCAAGTAATTAATGAAAGGGTGTAACTCATGGCCTAAAAGAATGATGGCATGTGATCTTGCAAGCCTAGTAGAGCGCCACCTCTCCTCCATAGACTTGCCACCTTGAGTTTCATAGGTTTTGACTTCCCAATTTTTCGAAACTGCTGGACCTTTCCTACTTTCCAATTTTGTAGAGCTCATTGTGGTTCAAATTTGGAGAAACATCATTCATGAAAGTTGTTCCAAATATTTTGGCCTACAACATACTTAAATTTCATATTTTTCTAAGGTAAAATTGTTGGGACAAAGGCCCAATAACTTACCGTTTGGAATCTGCCCGGAGTAGTAGAAACAGTGACCATATTGTCTTCTTGAGATTTTATAAAAAATTTCCTTTCGAATTTGTATGTTCTTCCTTCATAAAATATTTAGAGGACATCCATGTCTATATTAAAATTTCAAAGTGTTTTGTGAAGATTTGAATTTGGAAATGTGTCTTTCTCTACGGCCATTAGATCTGCTTGATTGACGAATTGTTGGGTTAAGTTCAGTGAGTTGCTGCTCTTTCCATAGCACAAAGTGGACCTAGCTTCCTTCATGGGAAATGTTATTTGAGCGTTTCTCCACAACATATTAAAATTTCATAATTTTTCAAACCCATTTGATAAGGTAATGATACTGATTTCAAAAACTGCTCAAAACTACTTCTCGCCCCAGGACGAGAGAGCCACATGCCCAAACTTGAAGGGGAAAGGGCTGATGCCCAACTTGAAGAGTAAGCTAATCTAGAGTCTTCTTGGATTAGGAAAGGATGCATTAAATACCTTTGAACTCTAGTTCTTCAATGCCAAGTTGAGGCGTCCCCTAAAAGAATAGGTCATGATGACACATAACCTAAAACTTGGAGAGCAAGTATCCATTTCATCATTACAAGACTTGGGTGGTCCATGGGATTAGGCTTGCCACATCTCTCTCCTTAGACTTGCCACCTTATCAACCTAGGCTTGCCACCCAAAGAAATCCTATAGGTCCATTTGGAAGGGTAATGACAAGAGATTTGCCTATAAATAAGGGCATCCCTCCCATTACCACACCACACCACCCTACTTCTCCCTCACTTACTCTATCTTTTTCTCTATCGCCCTCTCTCCCTCTCTCGGCCTTGCTCACCCACCACCTCAACGGATGGCCTCCTCTCGATAAAACCACCTATAGTTTATCGAGGTTCATTGAAGGTACGTAGAATCTCTAACTCTTGGCTTGGGCAATAGCCTATGTCGTCGAGTTTAGTGGTGTGCTCACCCGTGTAAGCCGTGTGTATGTTGTAATGTTCTTCTGTATGGTTTGCTCATGCTTGCATGCTTGAGTGCGTTCATGCCCCGGGACAAGATCGAGGTTTGCTTGGCTTGGAATTGATGTCAAGTCGCGATGACCTAAGCTGCGAGGCCTTAGATATGCATTGAAGCATACGATTGCAAGTCTTGCTTGGTGTAGACATCGGCCTAGGCATATGATTCAAGCCACAAACCAAGAATCGTGTCCGGCATGTCATATAGCATGAATTTAAGAGCCATGGCACACTCACCTAAATGAGCATGCCTTCGGGCTACGTATGAGTCGACTAAGAAGAAAAGTAAAAATTGGCTTGTGTGATGCACTTTATGATTCACTTAAAGAGGAAAAAGCGCCCATCGCCACATAACATTGCCGACGATACCTCGTTCATTGAATATGTGTGGCATCCCAAAATTCAATGACAAGCCATAAGGTGTGTTAAAGTCTCTAATTAGGTGATAAAATTTCCCATGGCTTATGCTTTAGCCATTAGTCTTTTAAATAGATGATTTGTGCATATGATTGTGAGAATTTAAATTTGATAGATTAATGATAATAATTTATGCTTGGCTATGCACTTTATAAATTAAATTTCAATAAACAAAATGTCACAAGACTTCGGCTATATTGACTATTAAAAATTTAAAAATATTTATAGAAGAAATTCAAAAAAAAAAAAAAGAGAGGGAAAAGTCAATTTTTTTGGATTGGGCCTTAGGCCCATTGGCCTAAGCTTAGTGGGCCGAATGGCCAACCCAATTAGGCCCACGGAGGGGCTGTCGACCAGCCCAAGAGGGAGGCCCAATAATGGCCAGCCCAAGCCCAAATTCAAAAGCCCATAAGACAAGTGGCAATAGACCTTCATGTATTGGCTTAGAGAAGAAGGCCATGCATTGGCCATAGATAAGGCAAGCAATGATTATCAGTGATGAGAATTAGGGGGTATAAAAAGGGAAGAGAGAGAGAAGGGTGGCCGGTTACCCCATTCGGCCGAGAGAGAGAGTGAGAGAGAGAGGAGTGGCTGAGAGAGAGAGAGGAGGAGGAACCGCCGTCCATCCGCCGTGTGCCGCCGTGCTCGCCGTCGTACACCGTCAACCGACCAGTCTAGAGGCAAGTGGGAGTCCTCTAGCTGCTCTTGAATGTTTTTATGTTGCTTTCATGTTAAATTTTTGGGTGTTTAGGTGAGAAAAACTGAAGTATAGATGATTTATGTTTGAATGGCATGGCTGTTCTTGCTCGAACAGTGTGAGTCAGAATGTTGTTTGAGCTTTAATGTGTGGTTAGAGTCCGAATTGGGCTTCGATTTCTTCATAAAATTTGTAGCTAACATCTTTTACTACAACATACTAAAATTTCGTGGAAAATGATGGATATTTAAGGGGTTGAAGTCTCATCCTACGGAGACCCCAGATCTGGAAAGATTTTACTGACCTCTTGTTGGATTTGTGGTTGCATGTTGTTTTTATTGAGAATCTCTCTTCGATTTCTTAATAAAAGTTGTAGGGGACATCTTAAACTACAACATACTCAAATTTTAAGTGAAATGAACAAGTATAGCCTAAAAAATCGACTAGATCTTGAAGACGGTAATTCTGGAGATGTATTTCGGGACACCCGAGACTTCATGGACTTAAATGACGACAATAATATGGTTATTTGACTTGGATATCTTCATGAAACGTTTAGAGGACATCTTTATGTATAACATATTCAAATTTCAGAGGAAACGAAAGAGAATAGGTAGGTGAAATCTCAGTATTTCGGAGAAGCATGCACTGGACGATCCGGTAATGGATCCAGAAGCTTGGTGAGACTGTATAAAATAATCTAAAAAGAATCTGGCTTGGAAGTCTTCATGAAAGTTGTACGAAAAAGTCTTGGCTATCAGTCGGTTAAATTTAGTAATTTTTGGAGGCCTTATGCATATTTTATTTGAATTTCTTCGGAAACCGTGCATTCTGGTTTCATCCGAAAATCATATGATGTTTTGTGAAAATTGTGAGATTGTGTAAAATTCTATTTGGCCATGTATTTTGCATGTAATTATCATCCTATTGGCTTGTTTGATAATTGCTTTAATTTTTATAATTTTGGGAATTTATAGATATTAAATTTAATATTTATGAAAATGGCAAAAGTTGAAAAATAATAATAAATAAATAAATAAAATGGATTATTTTATTGGCCATAAATTCCATTAAATTTATTAATAAATAATTACACATTGTTGCATGTATGATAAGGTCTTGGTGTGTGCATGACATTGAATTGAGATGCTTGTGTGAATTCTATGCCAAGAATGACTTGTTTGATGTCATGTCATATGCCATGCTAAATTAAGATTGAAATTGGTAAATGTGGATAATGATAAGTGAGGAGGTGGTTGTGGTGGAGGATGATGCCCGGAATGTATAGAGATGCATTGCCGGATGGCCCTGGGAGATTCAGGTTGCCCGGAACGTGGGGGTGCCGGAAGCCCTGTCGGAGGTCTTTGCCCGAAGGGAATGCCTCGCGATGCCAGGATTTGGGTGCGGGATGCCCGGCCAGGGAGTGTAAATGCCGGAAGCCCTGTCGGAGGTTTCTGCCCGAGGGGAATGCCTCGTGATGCCAGTTGGAATGCGAGATGCCCGGAATGTGGGGGGGCCGGATGCCCGGTGGCTTGGGATGGCTGAATGCCCGAAGCCTCGGAGGTCTTTGCCCGAGGGGATGATAAAATTGATGAATTCGAGGAATGGGTGATGTGGTGATCAAATTGAAAGTTAAAAGTGGAAATTAAACCATAGCATGATGATATGCATGATGATATGCATGATGATGATGACAATATGTGATGTGATGTGATGTGATGATGATCACCCATGGCACGATGATATGCATGATGATGATGATGATGATGATATATGATATGGCATGATGACATGTGTAATGTGATTATGTCATGATGATGATGACATGAATATGATTATAACGATGCCATGATGGTGATGACATGTGTGATGTGATGATGTGTTGATGATGAGGACATGTATATGATATGATGATGCATGATAATATGCGCATGGCTTCAAGGTAAGTAACGCCTGCAATGCATGTATGATTTGCATGATGCATTGAGTTGTTATTACATTCTTTTACCTGCTAAGTGGTTGTACTCACCCCTTTTGGGGACCAACATTTCAGATTAGCAGCATGTCGCTCCCTGCTGTCACGCGGGGTGTATTTTACGGTCTACCATTCGATGTAGAGGTCGAGTGCGCTGAGATAGACTGTCCCTCTGTTCCTGGACTAACTTTTATTCGAGTGCGCTGTCTAGTAATGTACGACGTGGGCCTGGCTGGGGGCCCTGTCATTCAGGAGTTCATATCCGTCCATGTTCGTCGAGATGGAGCGATGCGAGGGATGTTGCCGCCGCCGCCGCCTGATGCGCCGGGTTGGGTGTGAGACCCGTGCGTGACGAGTAGGAGCTAGATCTTTTTGGGGATAGTTAGCCGACACTAATGATGGGGAATTGTTACACGTGAGATGTAGAGGGTCGAGGGTTCTTTTTGAGGTTTTAGGCTGGACATGGCTGAGTCCTAGCTTTTCCTTTTGATGTACCGACCTAAAAGAAGTCCCATCTTGAAAATATATGTAAATAAAGTGTCGTGGCTTGTCTATAAAACTATGGTGATTAATGGTGTGTATTTGTATCATGGTTGGTAAGGGGAGAGATGATGATGTTTTATTTTGCTTCCGCTAATGAGTCGTGCTGGGACCGTTTTGTTTTTAGGTACCAGTAACATGTATGTGTTACTTATGTTGTAGTAGTAGTTTCTTTGAATGGAGGCAGTGAGTCTCAGATTATTCCTGAGGCGATGCTTGGAAATTGCAGGAAAGTCATGGTGCAAGCTGGAAGTGCTCATCCATCGAGGGCTGAAGCCTCTGCTGCAAGGGATGAACCCCGAATGGAAGACATCCTGCAGGCATTAGCCAATATTGGAAATCTGATGGAAAGGCAGGCGCAGCAACAGCCCGGAGCATAACGCCGTACTTAAGGACTTGTGGAGCAGTTTCCGAAGCTGAAGCCACTTAAGTTCAATGGAATGGGAAGTCCTGAGGAGGCGGAGCAATGGATTGATGGGATGGAACGAATTTTCCGGCTGTTGGACTGCACTGATGTTGAGAAAATAGTTTTAGCAGAATACCGGTTGGAGGGAAATGCGAAGTTTTGGTGGAGAGATTCGAAGGACATAATCTTTCCACCAGGTACTGATGTTAACTGGGAGGAGTTTGTTAGAGCTTTCAATAGGAAGCATTTTTCTGATTGTGCTAAGGATAGGAAGATTATTGAATTTGTTCAGCTAGAACAAAAGGGGTTGACAGTAGATCAGTATGAGGCTAGATTTTCTAAATTGTCTAGATATGCTCCTAGATTGATTGAGGATCAGGAGGAAAAGGCTAAGAGATTCCTGAAAGGGCTGAGGACTGACATTAGAAAGCAACTGGTGCCTTTGAACATAAGAGATTATAATGAGATTTATGAAAGGGCACATTTAGCGGAAAAGGAACTGTTGAGAGAGCGGTTAGAGTTTAAGAAATCGTTGAATTTTAATGATGTGAAAAGGGGTAAGAGACCTTAGTTTGGTCAAGGTCAGACCTGGAATGTGAAGAAGAAGAGTAATTTTGGAAATTTTGGGGGAGCAAGAAGTGGTCCGAATATAGGGAAAGCACCCTATCAGCCTGGTATTTGTCAAAAGTGTAATGGACGCCATGGCCCAGGACCTTGCACGGGACAATTGAAATGTTTTGGTTGTGGACAAGTGGGTCATCTTAGGAGAAGTTGCCCACAAGAGAGGTCGCAAGTGAGTGTTGGCTCGGTGCGACAGGGATATCAGAGTGCTGTTAGGTCAAACCCACAAGGAAATCCTCATAGACCACCTGCACAAGGAAGGGTGTATGCGATCACCCAGGATATGGTATTGTTTGATACGGGTGCAATGCATTCGTTTGTGTCTGAGAGATATAGACGTTTGAATAAGATAGAAGTTATGCCTCTTGAGACGCCTCTTTGTGTTTCCACGCCTTTAAAGGATATGGTATTGTCTACGCTGGTGTGTGGGAATTGTAAGATATCAATAGAAAGAAAGGATACGGAAATAGACTTAGTTGTAATGGCCATGTATGATTTTGATGTTATCATAGGAATGGACTAGCTTCGTAAGTATCGAGCTAGGATGGATTATTACAAGAGAGTGATCCAATTCGTTTTACCTGATCAATCTAGTTGTGAATTTTTAGGAGGTCGACCCATCTTCCCGTAGCATTAATTTCGGGTAGAGAAGCACGTAAGTTACTTGACAAAGGATGTCAAGGGTACCTAGCCATAATTAGAGATTATGCAAGGGAGGAGCCTAAACTTGAGGAAGTTCGTGTAGTTAACGAATTTCAAAATGTATTTCCTGAGGAATTGCCTGGATTGCCGCCAAAGCGGGAAGTTGAATTTGAAATTGAGTTAATGCCTGGAACAGGACCAATATCAAAAGGCCCATATAGGATGGCCTTAGTTGAATTGAAGGAGTTGAAAGTGCAATTGCAGGAATTGCTTGACAAATGATTCATTAGACCAAGTGCTTCACCTTGGGGTGCACCGGTCTTGTTTGTGAAAAAGAAAGATGGATCAATGTGCTTGTGCATTGACTATAGAGAGCTGAACCAGGTGACCATTAAGAATAAGTATCCTTTGCCTAGAATTGATGACCTATTTGACCAACTCCAGGGAAGTTCGGTCCTCTCTAAGATTGACTTGAGGTCGGGATACCATCAGTTGAGAATTAAGAAGGAGGACATTCCTAAGACTGCGTTCAGGACTCATTATGGACACTACGAGTTCTTTGTTATGCCATTTGGATTGACTAACGCGCTGGCTCCATTTATGGATTTGATGAATAGAATATTTCAGCCTTATTTAGACCAGTTTGTGATTGTATTTATTGATGATATTCTGGTATATTCAAAAGGGCCTAAAGAGCATGAGCAACATTTGAGAATAGTTTTGTAGACTCTGAGAGAGCATAAGTTGTATGCTAAGTTTAGTAAATGTGAGTTCTGGTTGGACCAGATAATATTTTTAGGGCATGTGATGTCAGGAGAAGGAATTGCAGTAGACCCAGCAAAAGTTGAAATGGTAGTAAATTGGCCGAGACCGACGACACCTACTGAAATATGAAGTTTCTTAGGACTGGCTGGTTATTATAGGAGGTTCATTGAAGGATTTTCAAAGCTGGCAGGATCTTTAACTAAATTGACCCGAAAGAATGTGAAATTTGAATGGAATGGGGAATGTGAAAGAAGTTTCCAGGAGCTCAAAAGGAAATTGACTTCAGCTCCAACCCGACTATACCTACTAGACCCGATGGTTTTACAGTGTATAGTGATGCATCTCACAAAGGACTAGGATGTGTGTTGATCCAGCATGGCAAGGTTGTAGCCTATGCATCCAGACAATTGAAACCCCATGAGCTGAATTACCCAACGCATGATTTAGAACTAGCAACTATAGTGTTTGCCTTGAAGATATGGAGATACTATTTGTATAGGGAAAAGTTTGAGATTTATATAGATCATAAAAGTTTGAAGTATCTATTCTCACAAAAGGAGTTGAACATGAGACAAAGGAGATGGATGGATTTGTTGAAGGATTATGATTGTGAGATAAGATATCATCCAGGGAAAGCGAATAGAGTAGCGGATGCTCTTAATCGAAAGTCGGCTATGGAGATGGCCAGTTTGAGGATGGCAGAATGGGAATTGTTAAAGTCTGTAGCAGACTCAGAATTTTAATTGGAAATGGATTGTCTTACTGGCATGCTTAGTGCATTAAGGATAGAGCCTGAAATTATTCAGAAAATTAAAATCCTGCAAGAATCTGACCTAGAGATTTTGAAAGTGAAAGATGCTGTATCTTTAGGAAAAAGATCAGAATTTCAAATCTCTGATGATGGAATAGTAAGATGTCAATGACGACTTTGTGTTCCCGACAATGAAGAATTGAGGAAGGAAATTCTGTCGGAGGCACATAAGAGTAATTATAGTATCCACCCAGGTGGTACAAAGATGTACAGGAATTTGCGTCAGCAATTTTGGTGGAATGGTATGAAGGCAGATACGGCTAAGTACGTTTCTCAATGTTTGATGTGTCAGCAAGTAAAAGTGGAACATCGTAAACCCGCAGGACTTTTGAGACCATTAGACATCCCATAATGGAAATGGGAACATATAACGATGGACTTTGTGCAAGGATTGCCAAGGACGTCAAGTAGTCATGACTCAATTTGGGTTATAGTGGATCGTTTGACTAAGTCGGCTCATTTCTTAGCGGTTCGCATGGACTACCCAATGGATAAGTATGCGGACATGTATGTAAGTCAAGTGGTACGCTTACATGGTGTTCCAGTGACCATTACTTCAGATTGGGATTCGAGGTTTACTTCGAACTTTTGGCAAAGTCTTCAAATTGCATTAGGGACTAAGCTTCATTTTAGTACTGCTTTTCATCCCCAGACAAATGGTCAATCAGAAAGAGTGATCCAGATATTAGAGGATATGTTAAGAGCTTGTGTAATTGATTTCAAAGGAAGTTGGGATGAAAGATTGCATTTGGTGGAGTTTGCCTACAATAATAGTTTTCAGAAAAGTATAGGCATGGCTCCCTACGAAGCATTATATGGAAGGAGATGTAGAACTCCTGTCTGTTGGAGTGAAGTAGGTGAAAGGAAATTGACAGGACTTGAACTGGTACAAGTTACCACTGAGGCTGTTGAAATTATCAGAGAAAGACTTAGAACGGCTTAGAGTAGACAGAAAGACTAAGCAGATAGGCGTAGAAGGCCTTTGGAATTTGAGATCATGTATTCCTTAAGGTATCTCCAATGAAAGGAATATCTTGATTTAGGATGAAGGGTAAGCTAAGCCCTAGATTTGTTGGACCTTTTGAAATACTCGAGAGGATAGGGGATGTAGCTTATCGTTTAGCGTTACCTCCTAAGTTAGAAAACCTGCACGATGTGTTTCATGTATCGATGTTGAGGAAGTACCAGCAGGATCCTGGTCACATACTCGATCATGAAGCCATCAAAGTGGATGAGAAAATAAGGTACATTGAAGAGCCTGTGTATATATTAGACCAAAAGGAGCAAATTCTTAGGACCAAGAAGATCCCATTGGTCAAGGTATTATGGCGACATCATGATATGGAGGAAGCCACATGGGAAAGTGAGGATCAGATAAAGGAAAAGTACCCCTATTTGTTTCAAGAAGGCGCGAGTGGTGTTTGAATTTCGAGGACGAAATTCTCTAGGGAGGGGAGAATTGTGGCATCCCAAAATTCAATGACAAGCCATAAGGTGTGTTAAAGTCTCTAATTAGGTGATAAAATTTCCCATGGGTTATGCTTTAGCCATTCATCTTTTAAATAGATTATTTGTGCATATGATTGTGAGAATTTAAATTTGATAGATTAATGATAATAATCTATGCTTGGCTATGCACTTTATAAATTAAATTTCAATAAACAAAATGTCACAAGACTTTGGCTATATTGAATATTAAAAATTTAAACATAATTATAGAAGAAATTCAAAAAAAAAAAAAAGAAGAGGGAAAAGTCAATTTTTTTTTGGATTGGGCCTTAGGCCCATTGGCCTAAGCTTAGTGGGCCGAATGGCCAGCCCAATTAGGCCCACGGAGGGGCTGTCGACCAGCCCAAGAGGGAGGCCCAATAGTGGCCGGCCCAAGCCCAAATTCAAAAGCCCATAAGACAAGTGGCAATAGACCTTCATGTATTGGCTTAGAGAAGAAGGCCATGCATTGGCCATAGATAAGGCAAGCAATGATTATCAATGATGAGAATTAGGGGGTATAAAAAGGGAAGAGAGAGAGAAGGGTGGCCGGTTACCCCATTCGGCTGAGAGAGAGAGTGAGAGAGAGAGGAGTGGCCGAGAGAGAGAGAGGAGGAGGAACCGCCGTCCATCCGCCGTGTGCCGCCGTGCTTGCCGCCGTACGCCGTCGACCGACCAGTCTAGAGGCAAGTGGGAGTCCTCTAGCTCCTCTTGCATGTTTTTATGTTGCTTTCATGTTAAATTTTTGGGTGTTTAGGTGAGAAAAACTGAAGTATAGATGATTTATGTTTGAATGGCATGGCTGTTCTTGCTCGAACAGTGTTAGTCAGAATGTTATTTGAGCTTGAATGTGTGGTTAGAGTCCGAATTGGGCTTCGATTTCTTCATAAAATTTGTAGCTAAAATCTTGTACTACAACATACTAAAATTTCGTGGAAAATGATGGATATTTGAGGGGTTGAAGTCTCATCCTACGGAGACCCCAGATCTGGAAAGATTTTACTGACCTCTTGTTGGATTTGTGGTTGCATGTTGTTTTTGTTGAGAATCTCTCTCCGATTTCTAAATAAACGTTGTAGGGGACATCTTAAACTACAACATACTCAAATTTTAAGTGAAATGAACAAGTATAGCCTAAAAAATCGACTAGATCTTGAAGACGGTAATTCTGGAGATGTATTTCGGGACACCCGAGACTTCATGGACTTAAATGACGACTATAATATGGTTATTTGACTTGGATATCTTCATGAAACGTTTAGAAGACATCTTGATGTATAAAATATTCAAATTTCAGAGGAAACGAAAGAGAATAGGTAGGTGAAATCTCAGTATTTCGGAGAAGCATGCACTGGACGATCCGGTAATGGATCCAGAAGCTTGGTGAGACTGTATAAAATAATCTAAAAGAATCTGGCTTGGAAGTCTTCATGAAAGTTGTACGAAAAAGTCTTGGCTATCAATCGGTTAGATTTCGTAATTTTTGGAGGCCTTATGCATATTTTAATCGAATTTCTTCGGAAACCGTGCATTCTGGTTTCATCCGAAAATCATATGATGTTTTGTGAAAATTGTGAGATTGTGTAAAATTCTATTTGGCCATGTATTTTGCATGTAATTATCATCCTATTGGCTTGTTTGATAATTGCTTTAATTTTTATAATTTTGGGAATTTATAGATATTAAATTTAATATTTATGAAAATGGCAAAAGTTGAAAAAATAATAATAATAAATAAATAAAATGGATTATTTTATTGGCCATAAATTCCATTAAATTTATTAATAAATAATTACACATTGTTGCATGTATGATAAGGTCTTGGTGTGTGCATGACATTGAATTGAGATGCATGTGTGAATTCTATGCCAAGAATGACTTGTTTGATGTCATGTCATATGCCATGCTAAATTAAGATTGAAATTGGTAAATGTGGATAATGATAAGTGAGGAGGTGGTTGTGGTGGAGGATGATGCCCGGAATGTATAGAGATGCATTGCCGGATGGCCCTGGGAGATTCAGGATGCCCGGAACGTGGGGGTGCCGGAAGCCCTGTCGGAGGTCTTTGCCCGAAGGGAATGCCTCGCAATGCCAGGATTTGGGTGCGGGATGCCCGGCCAGGGAGTGTAAATGCCGGAAGCCCTGTCGGAGGTTTCTGCCCGAGGGGAATGCCTCGTGATGCCAGTTGGGATGCGAGATGCCCGGAATGTGGGGGGGCTGGATGCCCGGTGGCTTGGGATGGCTAAATGCCCGAAGCCTTGGAGGTTTTTGCCCGAGGGGATGATAAAATTGATGAATTCGAGGAATGGGTGATGTGGTGATCAAATTGAAAGTTAAAAGTGGAAATTAAACCATAGCATGATGATATGCATGATGATATGCATGATGATGATGACAATATGTGATGTGATGTGATGATGATCACCCATGGCACGATGATATGCATGATGATGATGATGATGATGATGATATATGATATGGCATAATGATATGCATGATGATGATGATGATGATGATGATGATGATGATATATGATATGGCATGATGACATGTGTAATGTGATTATGTCATGATGATGATGACATGAATATGATTATAACGATGCCATGATGATGATGACATGTGTGATGTGATGATGTCTTGATGATGAGGACATGTATATGATATGATGATGCATGATACTATACGCATGGCTTCAAGGTAAGTAACGCCTGCAATGCATGTATGATTTGCATGATGCATTAAGTTGTTATTGGATTCTTTTACCTGCTGAGTGGTTGTACTCACCCCTTTTGGGGACCAACATTTCAGATTAGCAGCATGCTGCTCCCTGCCGTCATGCGGGGTGTATTTTACATTCTACCATCCGATGTAGAGGTCGAGTGCGTTGAGATAGACTGTCCCTCTATTCCTTAACTGACTTTTATTCGAG